>LZPO01108886.1:24825-35636 GCA_001675575.1 Neotoma lepida
CTTGCTTGTTTCTTCCTAATCGGACTCTCTGAATCCTCACTTGACCCCCTAAACTCCACTCTAGATAGCAGCTCAAATGATTTTGCAAAAGCATCATCAGTCATTTCACGTCCCTGCTGAAAGCCCCGCACCAGCTTCCCATCCCACGTCTACTGAGCATGTGCATTTTGTTTGCTGTTTCTCACCACTCAGCTTTCCCCATCTANTATCAAAGGGAGAGGCTTCAACTGATTATCTTGTACCTAAAGCGACAGGCCCACTCCCCCTCTTTTCATCAAGTTTGTTAACCTTCATTTTTCTCCATGGTACTTACCACTGCTTTGAGTTACATACTTATTATTTACTTGTTTTTACCTCTGTCTATGCCATGAGAATATAAAAATCCATGAGTACAGAGATGCTGTCATTATGTTATTATATTCTCAGCTCCATGAACAAACCCTGAGGTATACAACAAAGATTTTTCCAAATGAATAAAAAAAAAGTATCTTCAGGATACTTCAGCACAAGGAATTCAGGGTTATTATACTACACAAATCTTTTGGGCTCCAATTGTTACAAAGCCACAAACAAGAACTTCTGAAATTCAAAACAGACAAGCCTACAAATGCTGGATATTTTACAAAAGGAGTATTTTTAAAGCACACAGAAATAATTACTATTCCAATACACACCATCTGGAAGGTAAGGGATCAGAATTAGGGGCCCCGACTTAGTTGATAGTAAGATGTGTAGCTGAGGTTCTTTGATTGTATTAGAATAAAAGCTTTCCTTCCATCCCATTTCCATTGTCCTTCTTCCCATGTCAGGCTGGTGTTTCATATGATCACTTCATTAATTCATTGAACACAAAGGATCGGAGCAAGACTTTGCATGTCAGAAAATAATTATATTCAGCTTCCATCTCTCTTANATGGAAAGAAGTGGATCCTCACGTCAGCCTCTGAGAAGGAGAATTGTGTGACATCTGGATAGGACCGGAAATTTCTGCATCCTTTTGGCCTGAACGGGGATGGCCCACATTCACACAGGAAATGTTTGTGTGTGTGAGGCACAGAGTCTGTTGCATGCACTTGTCTTTTACTTCAGCAAGTATGAGAATTCCTTCAGGACTGCTCATGTTAATTGCAAATGTGGGTCTTACCCTTTTGGATGCTTTAACCCAGATGTGATCCATCACTGAGATCCAGAGACAGGTGCTTGCTTCCTAGAAAGCTCTGCACCATGCACACACATTGTTCTTCCTCAGTCTCTGTATCTGCCATTGGATACTTCACTGGCATTGGTCAACTTTTGCTGTACAGTAACCCAGCAAAAATAATCAATATCCCATGTGTGCAATATTTCTTCTCATCTTAGCTTCCTTCAGATAGCTCTTCGTCAACTTTCTTATCAGAATGAGTTTGCATTCTGTATTAAATGTAGGAGCCAGGATGCCTTAGAGGCTGTCTGCTAATCAATGCTTACCTGGAACAACATCTAGCCCTTTTTCTTATTATGCTGTCATGTACATGTAGTTGACCAAGAAAATGCCTCACTCCCCCAAGGTTTGGGCAGAGACTTTTTCATTTTGAGGTTAAGCAGAAGCAGCAACCATTGCTTCATTTGAGAGGTCTTGAGTAGATTTATAGGCTCAAACACTACTTCAAAATCAATATCCACTGCAGTAAAATGCTTTAAAGTAACATAATTTTATTTTATTTCTTTTTCCTGTTCCCCTTTGAAAAATGTCCTGGTAACACCATAAGCATAAGGATGTCCTCACAAGGAAGTGCCTGTTTTCCTCATTCCTGAAGAAAAGTTAAACTCTTACATAACACAAGGCTGCATGTAATAGGACAATTGAATTGATTGTTNAACTATATGAAGCCTCTCCATAACATACAATTTTGTATTCATTAAAATATAATGATTTTTTAAATTTAAAATTTGTGGTACCAGGTCCAAGCAGGTGGTTGATTTACAGCACTCTTCAGTCTTTACGAGGCTGGGTTGGTTATAGTGGAAATCCTTTAGTACACGACTATGGCTTCAGGGAAGTCATTTGAATTGTTGTTTGGAGAACATATATAAAAAGAGAACAATAATATTTTTTTAGTCTGCTTTGAAGACCAGGAATGAACTGGAGATCGTGGTATTCTATTTTAAGTTTATATTTTATTCAAGAGATTTAGCACTGGCATTTTCAGATGAGATTTCATTTTTATAAAGCATTTTTCTTTGTAATTTTACAACATCTCCCCACAGGGCTATTAACATTGCTAGACATATTCTACTGTAAAGCTTTGCTATTATTCTCATTTAGATTGGCTGTCTCGTCTGCCCCAAATTTGGAAGATGGAGTTTTCTAATATTTTCCTCTGGAGACATACCTTAACAAAATAAATGTAGGAATGATAGAAGGTACATGACATTTTGAGGTGGCCTAATGTGCATATCATTGAGCATTTGTTTTAAGATCAAGCAATACTTGTCATAAATAATCTTGCATATTTTTCACCTTTCTTCATGCTCAGGAATTTGATGTGGCCTAGGAAAGTCTACTGTATACATTTCTGCCTTATTTTGTTGTTGTTTAAAATATAATTTTTACATTTGGCAAAGTTTCATCAAAATGATTCCATCAAAATACCTCTGTATACATGTATGATACTCCTGACATGATTAGGAAGATCAAAGCTCTCCAAGGACTTGACATTTTTCCGAAAGGACATTCAGTTAAACTGCCTTTGTAACAGTGGTAGCTAGTTTTTATGTCAATGTGATACAGGCTATTGTAATTCGGAAAAAGAAAACTTCAACTGAGAAAATGCATCCACCAGATTGGTCTGTAGTCCCAGATAATATAACAAAGCATACTGAGCAAAGTGTGGTGAGCAAGCCAATAAGCAGCACTCCTCCATGGTTTCTGTGTCAGTTCTTGCCTCTAGGTTCCTGCCTTGAGTTACTACATTGACTTCAACTGGATGATGGATCTCAAGCCAAAAGATGAAATAAATTCTTTCTTTTTCAAGTTGCTTTTGATCATGGTGTTTTGTCACAGCAATAGAAACCCCAACAAAGACATAAACATTTATGTTTATACCATTAGACTATCTCTCAGCCTTAGTGAGGGAAGCCTCATTTGGCATGGGGCAGTGGCCAAAGCAGGGATTCAAAACTGGTCAAAATATTGAGAATAAGTGGCTTTTGAGCCCTTGACCCTAAACAAGACATCTATGCTGTTGCCTCCTGGTGAATTATATCACCTGGTGGAGGGATTGCACAAGTCAAAGGCTAAAGAAGAGTACTTTGATGTACTGTCATCTGCATATGACATGGCTGTCATAATGATAAACCTGCAGCAGATATGAGCATCTGTATAAGAAATAAAGGAGGAAAGGAAGAAAGAGAGGTGGAAAGGAAGAAAGAAAGGAATAGAGTGAGGAAGGGGGAAGGAGGGACATGATGGTAGGAGCAGGGAATAATTGGGAAGAAGGTGGGCAGGAATGGATAGGAATGGGAAAGGGTAGTGGAAGGTTGTAGTAGGATGGACCCATAGAGTTGAGGAAATTGGCTCAGACTAGTTGCCAAGGCATGCATATAACGTACTTCCTTATGAGCCAACCTGGAGTCTGCCTGAGAGCCTAGCAACAGGTGCTGTTGGAGTTCCTGGTGGCTGTCAGAGTTCCTGATCATTGTCAGTTCCTGATCATGCCCAGCCAATGAGGGATGACCACACAATGCCACCAGATTGCAACACAGATTGGGTGCTGGGAGGAGGGTAGATAAGGCCTTCCCCATTATTAAATAAATAAGTTTGGTTTTTTGCCTTCAACTGACTTCCAGTCTCTGCGCCATTGATGCAGCGCCTACTCACCCCCTCCCCCAAGGGAGCCATTAGGATCCAGCAACAGAAGGTGACTGTGGTCATAGTATATTGTATACATGTATGAAAATGACAAAAATAAAAAAGTAAATTAAATATCCTTCCAAATTAAAGTAAGAGCTATACCCTATCTAACATACTGCTAGAAACCACTTGATTAAGAAACCTGTATTTAAAAATTATGGAACATGCAATTATGAAGACAGAAAAAATATAAATCATACCAATTTTGAAAAGGGAAAATCATAGAGGTTGCTGTTAGTAGGTGAGATATGGAAGGGCTAAAATGAAAGTTAGGTAGGTGATACTGATACCCTTATCTTACAGATTCTGTAGTCAAAAGATGAAGTTCAATTAATTATAACAACTAAATTAATTGCTAAGAATTATAAAATGGAGAGGAAAAAGGAAGGGATGGTCGTGGTGACATGGGCTGGGTTCCTGTCTCTGGCAGCAGCAAGCTAGTGGCTTAACTTGGTCAAAGTGTGAAGACTTTGAAGAGAAGTATAAATATATTATTTCACTTTTAATTTAATCATTTGCTGTGGCAAAATATTTTAGAAATCTGCCCTCTTAGTATTTTCAAGAGCACAGTGCAATATTGTTAACTATAGGATGAGCATAGTTTTAAGGGTATTTGGGGAATATGTAAAAATTCTGGCACTGGAAATGGCTTAAATTTGTGGGCTTTGCAGAATAAGCTGGGAATCAGGAAAATGAGATAAAGACATTTGCTTTTCAGTAGAAAAAATTATTTAAAATAATTAGCATATAAACAAATAATTTTAATTTTCGAAGTCAAGAAATATTTCAATAGAGATGTTAAAATTTAAAAGTTGTTTATTCAAGGTGGAGGAAGGCCAGAGTCACCTTTAGCCCAAGGTTTTTCCTAGTACCTACAATGAAAATCTCACCTCTGCTCCAGAGGTCACCTAAGTATACCTATTTCACTGGTAACCAGAGCAGAGAAAGGTCTTACAGGGATTTTTCACCTAGAGAGAGCTAGAGAAGGTCTTAAGGTAGATGAAGATCATGCCCATGTCCATGGAGGTCACCTAAGTATACCTATTTCACTGTAACTAGAGCAGAGAAAGGTTTTACAGGTATTTTTCATCTAGAAAGAGCTAGAAAAGGTCTTAAGGTAGATGAAGATCACACTCATGCCCATCAGGATGATCTTTCTGTACCTAGAAGAAATGTCACATATTATTCTCTCCNTTTCCACCAAATCATACCATCCCATCCTGCTGCTTCAGAGCCCATCTTCTCTTAAGTTTGCTTATAATCAGACAACATGATCTTAAAGCAGGAGCAGTGCTTAAGTTCTGAGTGAGAGACAGCTGGCTCTGGAGCCTTTGTTCCCTTCCCAGAGGGTAATGTTTAAGTAGCTTTATTTAAAATCACTGCCCACACCTTCACTCATTAAATTCACTTCCCTTCTTACCTGGGGCCTCACAGATCCTTTCAGCTCTACATCTTCAGCCTTGCTCTTCAGTCTTGTTGAGTGAGCGTGCTGCACTGTGTGGTCCTACACCCTTCTCTGTTAAGCCATAGCTTCTCAGCCATTCATATGCCTGCAAACTATTTCCCAAAGTTACACGTTTTCACAGACTCTGCACTTGATGGTCTGTGTCACACCGTCATTCCTCACCTCAAATTTACATTATCTCTTACTGGATCCTTAAAGCTGCTCCTTTTGAAACAGTAAATGAACAAATGAACTGGGGTCTTCTACGGATCAAAGGAGCCAGCTCTACTGAAGAATGTTTTCAGCAAAACTCAAATTGTTAGGTCATGTTGTCTGCATCTTACACAAAACTCTGACTTATTGAAATCCCAATCTCACTCCCACAGATCAGACTGTAAATTCACCTGTGCAAACACGTGATTTCTCTGTGCCCTTTCCCTCTTTCCCTACAGGGAGATCTTTTGAAAATGCATGTGTAAGAAACACAGGAATAAGGAAAATAATGCAAGATTTTGTCAGGGTGAAAAGGAGCAAACAACTCTGGTGGCAGATCAAGGAAATTCTTTTCAGGTGAAGGTTATGACAGAGGAGCCAGAAGAGGTGGAGATGGCAGTGATAAGCCATCTGACTTCTTCAGTGACATAGAGAGAATAGGAAGGTTTCAATCTATCCGAGGGAAACACCAGGCTCTCTGGGAGTAAATTGTCTATTGTGTAAGATTGCACATCCTTAGAAAAGTTCCAGGACCCAGATTTCTAGGTTTAGGATGCTGAGGACTGGAGTAAAGTGTTCCTTGGCCAAGCTGAGGACAGAGAGAAGAGAGTCACCACGGAAACCAGTTTCCTTACATTGGATGAAGAACTACCATAGAAACTGAAAATTAGGCTCCTCGTCTTTCTAAATCAGTGGTTCTCAACCTTCCTAATGCTGTGACCCTTTAATACAGTTCCTCATGTTGTAGTAACTCTCAACCATAAAATTATTTTGTTGCGGCTCATGGGAACTCACAAATTTTAGACCAACAGCTGTGGAGCCTTCATGAGACCAGACTAGGCTCACTGCATACAGGAGACAGTTGTGTAGCTTGGTCTGTTTGAGGGGCCCCTGGCAGTGGGATCAGCATCCATCCCTGGTGCATGAGCTGGCTTTCTGGAGCTCATTACCCGTGGTGGGATGCCTTCCTCACCCTTGATGCAGTGGGGAGAGGCTTGGTCCTGCCTCAACTGAATGTACCAGGCTTTGCTGACTCCCCATAGGAGCCCCTATCCTTTTGGAGGAGGGGATGGGAGATGGGGAGGAGGTTGGGTGGGGCGAGCGGGAGGAATGATGAGAGGGGGATCTGTGGTTGGTATGTAAAATGAATAAAAAATTTCTTAAAAAATATTTTGTTGCTACCTCCTAACTGTATTTTTGCTATTGCTATGAATCATAATGTAAATATCTGATATTCATGATACCAAAGATGTTGGGAACCACTGTTCTAGATCCTATGAGACTGGGATTTTTCTGTTTGTTTGACCCAACCTGAGATGATGTACTTGAAACTTAGTAAATAATTTCTTTTCAATTTTTTCTGACCGTCAGAAAAAGTTGCACTAAGATTAATCTTTGGGGGAATGTTACTGCTAGAGAAGCAGCAGGTAATGCTAATCTGTTCTGTGGTGACATCAGAAGATTGTTGTGTCACTATTTCCTTATTAGCCCAGAGAATACATGCCTTGTCACCAAAAGTAACAAGGACTCAATCATGAAAAAAATGTAAACTGACGTTTTAAGAAATCACTCTACAAATCACATTTGAGATACTGTAAAAGAATGTATTAAGCCACATACAAATGCAAAGATTGCCTTCTAAATATTTGTCCTTAGCATTTACACTAGGAAGTAAAGACAGCAAAAATAAACAAAATGTTGTTACCTTCTTTTGACTCAAATTGGGAAAATATGTTGTAAATATACTTAAGACAATATAATAAATATAGTTAGAAATACAAATATTGATAGATTACGCCATAGCCAAATAGTATGAGTCTTAGAACCGTGGCAAACTGGTAGGGGAGAGAAGCACATGAAGATGCAAACTTCCAGGGTAAAAGCAAAAGAGGTCGTGAAGATCCTTGGGGTGAAGTTTGTGGGCTAAGTTGGTAAATGATACAGGGAAGACTTTTAACATGGTTTGAAAAAGGTATTTAGAGACACTGGAAAATTATAATTCCTATAATAAATGACCAAGAAATCTAGCTAACCAAATACTTGGTCATAAAGTTGGTAGGTCAGGATTGTTTCTATGTTAACCAGTAAAGGTTATCTGAGGCTCACAACTGCCAATATCTGAGCTCATAGCCCAGGTCATCTCCAGAGTTAACCATGTCAGAATCTGGGGTGATATCTGTTCAATTCCTCAATTATATATAATATATATATATATAATTATAACCTCATTTAATTATATTACATCTAATTTTGATTTTTTTTAAAAAGTAGTATGGGAAGGTAGGGCCTGAAAAGAGAAACAGCAGAGCTCAGGAAATACTAGGCAGTAAAGCATAGCAAGCCATACTTAACCAGACACTCAGGTCATTATTTCTTTTCAAAACATACAAGGTAGAGAAATCCCATAGACTGCATTTCTATTAATATAAACTTGACAATAATGGTGTAGGAATTAGGATAATTGCCTCATATCAATTGTCCTACTAAAACCAGGAGGAATGATTTAATAAATTCCTTGAAAAGTATGTCATACTATTCTGGTTTTTCTTTTATGACAGAATGTAATATTATAGAAGCATTTGAAGACCCCTTCCCAATCTTAGCCACATATTTTTTCTTTCTACAAGCTTACCCATTGTCTTGAAATATGTTTTCTTAATCATATTATTTTTTACGTATGTTATATGTTTCCCAAAACATTACAATTTTTTTATGTATTTTCAGACTTTAAATAAATGAGATTATAGCATTAAATAACCAACAAGTTATTTAACTGAATGGAAGCTTTTTAGTATTAGTTTTAATGGCATACAGTTTACATGCCATACAATTCATACAATGAAACTGAGCAATGTGATAGCTTTGTAACATATTCACAGATAAGCAAAACTATTACCAGAGTCAATTTTAAAAACATATTTCTAAGCAAAACTATTACCAGAGTCAATTTTAAAAACATATTTCATGCAGTTTTTTTATTTGATCTTTGGTACTACATGGAACCTTGAGTCTTTCACATGCTAGAAGAGCACCCTTGCATTGAGTTATGTCTCCAGGGAAGAACATGAATATGTTTGTTATTTACAAAGGAAAATCTAAGCAGTATGCTAAAGCCATCCTGTCTATATTCCTTCACATTCTACTCCATCCTATACCTAAACAACCACTGAACTACAAACTCCCTGTATATCTTTTAGACTTCCTTACTGAGAACATTTTACAGGAATCAATAACAGATAACAGGAACCGATAAAGTACATAAAGTACATGTCACTGGCTTCTATCAATCAGACATATTTAGCGTAGTGATTTTTAAGGTTCAGGCCCCTTGTAAGACTCAATCCTTTGTACAGCCCACCAATATCTCATTGGTCAGGTATACCAAATTGCATTTATCTTTTTGTCCCTTAATGGACACGAGTTTTTTCAGCTTTTGACCATGTTACTATGAACATTTACAAACAAGATTTTTAATTTTTTGTGGCCATGCATTATTTTCATTCTCTTGGCACAAAATAACATCACCTGAGTAACAGCCATGCTGTCTACTAAGTGATTCTTATTCCCTACAGCAACATAGTTATCAAGAGCTTGTAATTAATTATGTGTTCTAGTCTAGTCGTCTGAGCAGTTATTAAGCAGTGTTTCCTGGTTTTGATCTGCCATTTCCTATTGACTTGTGTAACTGAATAAGTCTTCCTTAGAGAAATGTCTTTACGGATCTTTTGTTCCTTTTATATTGGGCTGATAGCCTTTTGTTATTAAATGATAAGACTTCTTTTTGTATTGTGGATACAACGTCTGAGGGATATGGTTTGCAAATATTTTCTTCCATTTTGAAGACAGTCTTTTCTCTTTCTTTATGCTGTGCTTCCAAGAATCTGTTTAACGACAGTGAAGCCCAGTTATCTACTTTTTGTGTTTTTCCTCATGTTTTTTGTGTATATCTAAAGAACTGCAACATATTTCATGATCATGAAACTTTGTCCCATTTTCTTCTAAGAGTTTTATGACTCTACCTCTTGCACTTACAGCGTTGGCCCATTTTGAGCTCACTTTTATGTGTGGCTTGCTGCTTCAACTTCTTTCTATCTACTTTCTATCAACTTCTTTCTATCTCACACCACTCATTATTTTTCTCTGAGTAATCTTCTCAATTGAAGATAAATTTATGAGGATTTTTTTCTGTACTCAATCTAGGTAGCCATACTTGTGCTGGTACTGTGTTACCTTAACTGCTGTTACTTTGTGTTCTTAAATTCATCAAGAATGTTCTTTTTCACTATTATTTTGGCTCTTCTGACCTCTTGGAATTCCATGTGAATTTTAAAATCATCTTGTGAAATTATGCCAAAACATCACCTGGAATTCTAAGTATTGGTCTAAAGATCAACTTAGACAGCATTGCCATTAGAACAATGTTAAGACTTCCAACTCATGGACATGGGACATTTTCTCCACTATGTAGGTCTTCTTGAGTTTCCTTCAATGATGTTTAGTTCTTTTCAGATAAAAAACTTTGCAGTTCTGTCATTAACTTGATTCTTTAGTATTTCATTTTTTTATTTTCATTTACATGGACTGGTTTCATTTAATTGGGAATCGTTCATTGCAAAGTAAATGGGAACACATTTAAAAATTTTTAATTGATACATCATGTGCATATTAATGAGTGTCATGTGACATTTTAATACATGTATACATTGTATGATACTTAAATATAACTCCTCAAACACATAATTTTATGGTGAAATCATTCAAAACCTTTTCTTCTAGTTTTTTGAAGTATGCAGTATATTGCTGTTATATATTGTTTTTTTGTTTGTTTGTTTTCACACCATAATTTATTAGACCATGNATTTTCTGGAAGGGCCCACCTAAGGTCTCATGATAGATTACATGAAGTGTGGGGTGGCTATCCATCGACCCCATAGTTACCCAGAGTTTTCTTGGGTGAGAGTAGCAGGAAATATTAAATAGAATGATTTAAAGTGTGGAGAAAAGATAGAAAATACAGAATAGCCTTGAGAGGGCCTGGAACCTATTTCATGCGGGCCCCCGACTGTCTCTGCCCTAGGGTGTTTATAGAAAAGCCAAGGGGTGGAGAAAAAGACCTCCCCGCAGCACAGCCAAGTGCAGACCATCTCAGACACCTGCACTCCGGCCTGTGGTCCAATCATCCCCTCCATGCAGACCTGCTGTATAAAACCACTAGGAAACTGAAAATGGGCTCCCACAGGTCCCCCCCTTCTTTAATATATA
>LZPO01108887.1:9319-28094 GCA_001675575.1 Neotoma lepida
AAAAAAAAACAACAAAAAAAAACCAAGCTTCAAATTCAGTGAAAGACCCTCCCTGTCTTAAGGCAATAACACTGAGAGAGATAAAGATAGAAGTTGACAGCTGATGTACATATTGTATCACACAAACATAATACACACACACACACACACCACAAAACTACTTTAGGGAGACTTCTAAAGAGTAATTACACAGACAAATGATGATGGCATCCATTTAGGAAATCATCCTACGAATGTCTCCATATACTCATCACACTGAACCATGTATAAAGCATTCCCGCCCTGTTGTGATTCTGTTTTTAGGAAACTGAGATTTAGGCAGACCTGCTCTAAATGCTGCACCTCATAAGTGATGATGTTGGATTACTGGTGTCTAAACTCTGGCAGGTAAAGGAATTCCATTTGGTGAGCACTGTGCTTGCTACAGCTGAAGGCAAATGGATGCAGCATCCCTGTTTGCATATGTAAATATCTCTTTCCTGAGTCTAAAGCTAAGTCTACCTTCCAGCTGGGACCTGAGGATTATTTTCCAGGTGTGGGACACAGAGACAAAGAAGACTCAATTCTGCCCTTGAGGATCTCCAAAAATGTAACTAACTAAACACAGTGTGATAAAATCAGACACTCTGAAATCAAGCCNATCTGATTTTAAATATTAGCTAGGAAATTTACAGGGGGGGAGGGGCTCAACTTAGAGAGAAATCTGGAAGGCAAACTGGACAGGTCTTGCTAACTAAGAGCCTCGAGTTAGGCTTGTAGATAGCATGTAAACTGCTTTAAGTTTCTTTACCTGCTAAGGGGTTAAATACGCCATTTCTCATGAATGCAGAGAATGCTAAATTAAAAATTGGAGATAATGTTAGTAAATTTTATGTGTAAACGGTTATGATAATGACTTATTTATACATGAAAGGACGGGTATTATGGTCTCTGCCATCAATGCAGTCTTTATGTGGATGAATGTACAGGAGTTCAGAGCTGGAAAGCAAGCAAAAAGACCAGCATTTCCTTCAAAGTGTGCTATGCCTGAGGAAAAAATAGTCTGAGCAGCAAGGTCGATGGTGTTTGGAGAAGTGGTCAGAACCAGTTGTACTAGCCATTGAAAGTAGTAGCATGGCATGCATAGGTCATCATTTCTAAAGACCTATCTGCTTTCATGGTAGAAAAATAGGGGGCCACAAGGAGACTAGATATTATCTAGAAGGGAGATGGGAAAGCCTTAGCTAAGGCCATGGCAAGGAAACACTGGATTTGAGGCATGTTAAGTAAGTTGACTCAAGAAAAACTTACTAGCTCGTAAGCCTGATGACTTGGGTTTTCTGTTGGTCACTGCTGTGTATGTCAGGATGAATAGAACCAGCTGTGGAATGAAACGGATACAGAATTACATAGGCTCAATGAGCAGTGCATATATGAGGCATGATTTGTGTCATGCAAATACTTTACACAGTAGTGGTTCTCAACCTCCCTAATGCTGTGACCCTTTAATACAGTTCCTCATGTTTTGCTGACCCAATGAAAATTATTTTTGTTGCTACTTTGTAACTGTAATTTTGCTATTGTTACGAATCGCAATGTGACTATTTGTTTTCCGATAGTCTTCTAGGGCTCACGACCTATGGATTGAAAATCGCTGCTAATGCCAAGACTAATATTTATGTGGAAATCACTCATGGGCATTTGTTTAACTCTCAACTGGTACAACGGTATATGATTTTGAGCAGTCACCTGTCCTGTATAAACTCAGTTCTCCATATTATGCCACCAAACAGGGAGAAGTATATGTGTCCTAGGCATGAAGGATGATATTACATGATATTTTGTGTACAAGAAACATACCACTTCTCTTTCCCTTTCATATTCACCATCTCCCTTTTCTCTCTGATCACCCTAGAAGTGTTTGGTCTCAATAAGGCCATAGAAGGCCATAGGGAACTGGGGTCCCCTCACTCTCAACTTTTTCCTATTTTGTTTTTAAATCACTACAAAAACTGCTGGTTGTTAATGACCTAATGGCTCTAGGCACATGACAACTCACCTATGCCTTCATTTCTCTATCGCCAATTGGGAAAAATAGCCATATCCCTCTTATGGTCCTTGAAAAGATTAAATAGGTCAATACATTATAGATACTTAGAACAGCACCCGGCATGCAAGAAGTTCTACATAAGAATGAATCACTGTGGTCATCCTTATACTCAACTCTTAAGTGTCCAGCCACATAAAAATCTCAAAAATGCCTATATATATATATATATATATATATATATATATGTCATATATATATATGTCAGTCTCTGGCTTTTCTGCTTTTTGTCTTAGAATGATTTTATAGCTTGGAACAATCTGGCTCAAATGTCATTAACTAGATCCCTGAGAGATTTGCTTCTTTTAGAAGGAACCAATATTTTCCCCTCTGGATTCTCAGAGTGTGGACTTAATGTCGTTGTTTTAGCTTTTTCTGTAGCCCTTATTATTCTCTTCCTAGGACTGTCAGCAATACAAAGGCATGGTCTAGATCAGATTCTCCATGTATCCTAGAACTCCTCATTGGATTTAGCTTCTAGCCGACTGTCAGTAAAATTGAGCCTGCTTCTACATGACACTCTTGAAAGAAGAGTCCCCAGAAACACCAGAAGACCTGTGATCCCTTGAGAACAGTGACCCTTCCAATTTGTACCATCAATGCAGCATACGAGGGGCTTGGAGGGAAGGCCATAGCCAAACAAAACCCACTAGCTTTGTGTGGGGTGTGCTTTTAATTGGCCTCTGCCCATAAAATTGCCAGACCCTGAAAGGTGTTCACTGTCTGTCTCCCTTTGGAAACTTTGCCCCATGTGTTTGTACATATTATAGCCAAAGCCAAGCTGCCCTGCTTGCCTGTTTTACAAGGGTTGGCAGCAGGAAAGGACAAGGATCCACAGGTGTGTCCTGCTGGACAAGCAGCCATGTGTGACTCTGTGTGTGTGTGTGTGTGTGTGTGTGTGTGTGTGCATTTGTGTAAGTGTGGCAAGAAGGTAAGGGAGGTTTTCATTTTAGGTGGCAACAAGTATCTAATTCATATTCTTGATACAGATGTGACACTGTCGGGCATTCATTTCTCTCCAGAGTCAGTTTCTTCCCAGATGTGCCTTCATTGTCTCTTCCTGTACAAGTTGCTTGCACTAGAGCTTCCTTGGGTGGTCATTCAGCTTTAATGTTCTAGGACTTGCAAGCTCTCCGTCCTGCTGTTAGAAAAGTCAGAGGCAAGCTGTCCTGTGTATTTGCAGAGAACATCGGTGTTTACAAAGCAAACTCTTGGAAAAGAAAATGACATTTTCCAGGAAAGCTGCTCTGAGCATCCAGATTCAGGATAAAAGTTCCTGCCTTTGCTTCTCCCAGACTCCATATTCCCATGATGGTACCACTGCGGCAGGTTCTAGATGTGCTTCTAGATGTCTGTTTTCCCCTGTGCTCTGAGATCCTAGATAGGATTCTGTTGTATGTCTCTAGTATTCACGATAAGGTGAATTGTTGGTAAAAGGCTCAGAAAACATAAGCAAACACAGTGCCATGGTATCTCAAAACCATTCTTATTTGTACCTACTAGGGCAGGGCTCATGATCTGTACCTTGTGGATGTAGAAAGAGATGAGGTTTCAAGTTCACACAGGATCTCTTAACCAGAATAGGCCTGTGAGCTTCTTCCTTCTGAATCCCATGCTAATTTCCTTTGGACTTTGCTCACTTATTTGGAGATGGTTGAGGGGCCCCTGATGACTGCAGAGAGTGTGTAGAACGACTAGCCTTGGAAACTTTCCTCTCAGTTAGAGAATCAGATGAGAATGACAAATTGCAAAAACAAGAGCAACGCCTGCCACTTGTTGAGCATGTTGTCCATGGCCAGGGCTTATGCCAAGCATGCTAGTTAGAACATCTCTCTTAGTTTTCATCCACACTCCATATGCCAGCTGTCAACACTCCCATCTCAGAGAACGGAGCTTCAGGCTCAGGGAGGTGGTTCCTGGAGTCATGTAGTTAGTAAGAAGCCAGAATACTGACCTAAGTATATACGTAGAAGTGGAACAACTCTGCTCTCATAAGCAGTTCAGAGACCAAGGCTCCCACTTTAGAAATGCAGAGACTGTGAGAGTCAGGAAGAACAATGAACCTAACCAAGATTATACAGGTGGCAGAACCAAGAGTGAATTATCCCGATTTTTTTTTTTTTTATCTCCAGTGCATTCCTGACCCCACAATGACCCCAGGCCCAAACTTGTTCTTGAACTCTGGGCAGGTAGTAAAGGTAGGGAAAAAAAAAAACCTCTCCTCAGGCTCAAGGCATGTGCCAAGTCAGGCCAGCCTCCCCAGGTGGTTTTGTAGCACAAACAACAGCTTGCTTGTGGTTCACTAGGTTTTACGGTCAGAGATGACGTAGTTTCTTCACTCACTTGCAAGCTATTCAGCTTTACAGAGAATAAACAGTCTTCCTGGGGCAGAACAAGAAGCAATTGCTTAGACAGGGTTCTCTGTAGGAATTCACAGGACCAGGACGAGCTTTGCCCTCTTAGGAAATAAAACCACAGCCTATGGGATGTGCTGCCCTAGGCAAATTTCCTTCTTCCTGTGGATCTTGATTCTCCATGCAATGTAATTTACACATCTGAATTGAAATATCCAAATAATCTGAGANCTTAAGGGGGAAAAAGATTTCTAGNTGCTATTCACAGAGATGCTGATTGAATAAATCTTGGGATTAGTTTGTACCTTCACAATCTGTGGTAGGTGGTTTTGATGTGTGTCCTGTCTTTCAACTACAGATCTAGGTGGTTTTCAGATTACCTTCCCACCAGAGCACACAGTCTGTACATTTACACAAGGAACACATCCAGATCTACTTCCATCTTCACAGAGCTCAACCATAGATGTTTGTCTGAAGGAACAGTAGTTTTCTTTGTTGAGGTTCATTCAAGAAAATAGAGTTGAGACAAGATTACATCTGCTCAGGGATTCTCCTTATAAAATGCTGCTTGGTTGGGTGTGGTAGAGTGAAGGAAGGAGGTGGCATTCAGTTCTCCATTACTAGGGTTAGATGTCAAGAGCATCCAAGTAGAGATGACATTCACAGAATGAGGAGCAAGATGCCTGTGGAAACAGTTGTTGGTGGGTGCAATCGTTCTGGGGCATGAATATGATTCTTTATAGTAAAACTTGAATCCAAATCCAAACTTCCCCCTAAATGAGAACTTTACATCTTTCATACTTGGTCTGCTCATCAGCAAAACAGAAACCACTAGACTAACTTACATGTGTAGGATGCTTAGAAAACATCGTAACTAAGTAAGAAAGACTGTCCTAGAGTATGATAAATACCAGGTTTCTCAGTGAGGGCTCATGCTTGCTCATTCTTTAGCTTTCTCTTGTCCATACCACTGGCAGTGCACTAATTCCTACAAAACCTAACCAGAAAGAAAATGCTCAACACCCAATCTCCTGTCACATTGCGTAAGGAACTGGAACTTTCTCTAAAACAGTAAAATCAGAACAAAGGATCGTTTGAGGGCATAGGAGTTTCCTTCAATAGCTAGGAGAATGGGCCATGGGTTACACATGAAACTTTCTGGCCCTTGTTCCTTTTCAGTGAAACTTCTACTTACGGATGGGCCAAGCTCAGCCAGCACCTGATCAGTACATTGCGCAAATGGTATTTGGACTTAATTAATCCTTTTATCCTAGTGTCCGTGTAATACAACAACCAGTGAACATACTGAAGTATTATATGGAGGTAAAATAACGTTAAGGATAGTGATACAGACAAAAATGGCACTAAACCTTATCACTTCCTTTGTTTTCTTAGTCACACCACAAGGCGAGTTAAGGCATTACCAGGTTCTGTTGTAGCCATAGCTTGTCTCTAAGATCCATTGTTTTATGCCTTATATCCAAGCAACACCAAAGCTGTTTAAGCTTTGCTGCCTGAGTTCTACTTCTCAGATCTCCACAGGTTTGCTCTGAGACAGTTAGTCCTCAGTAGCAACCTGTCATTTGGGGGAATAGGTAAAGTGAAGAATCTCCTTTGTTTGTCCCATTTGCCATAGCTTCTATGACTCCAGATGACACTTCTTCTCAANACTCAGGCATCTGATGGCACGTGAGTCAACTAGAATTCTACTCCCAGGGCCCTGAATCTTCAACAGAGTGATATGCATAAAAAACAATTATAGCTGAGCTGTAAAATCTAGATAAGATTTAAAAATATTTTAATAAAAATTTTAAGGATTTCACACAACAAATTATGATCATATTCACGATGCATTTTGATCACAATCACACGTGGCAACTCCTCCCACAACCATCCCCATCTTCCTCCCACCAAGTTAAAATTGTCTGCTTTTTATTTGATTGTCTGTTTGTTTTTAAACCCATGCAGTCTAGTTTCTGTTATGCAAATACTCTTGGGTGTGGGCCCTACTCTAGACAGCAACCAACCTTCCTGTGGCCACACCCATGAAGAAAACTGACACTTTTTTCCCAGAAGTTACTAAAAGCCAATAGCTCCTCAGATAGGGGTGGGGATTTGTGTTCACTTCTCCTTTCATATGCTTAAATTTTGTCTGATTTAGCTTGAGCTTATGGAAGTCTTGTGGTGCATGCTATCACAATCACTGTGAGCCGATANGTGCAACTGCCCTGTTTTGTCCAAAAAACATCATTGCCTTGTAGTTATCCACAGTCTCTCACAATTCCAATCTTTCTGCTCCCTCTTCTGCTAATATCCCTGATGGTTCAGGGATGTGGTGGGTGTGATATGTGCCAGAACTGGCAGAATACACACACACACACACACACACACACACACACACACAAACACACACACACATACCACACACGTGTATATGTTGCAGAGTATTTGTATACACTATAAAGATGTGTCTTTGTCAAGGCACCTTCTGATTGGCTTAATAAATAACTGAATGGCCAATAGCTAGGCAGGAGAGAATAGACAGGATTTCCAGAGAGAGAGAGAGAGAACTCTGGGAAGAGGAGACATGGGGAGATTCAAGGGAGATGTTGGAAATACAGTACAGAAGTGGAAGTAACTGAGCTACGTGACAGAATATAGATTAATAAAAGCTGGCTAATTTAAGTTATAAGAGCTAGTGGGATAATCCCAAGCTATCATAATTAATATTGTCTCCATGTCATTATTTGGCAGCTCTCTATCCAAAAATAGTTCACAACAAAGCTGATTTATATATGTATATATATATATATATGTGTGTGTGTGTGTGTGTAAACAATAAACATAAACAAATGTAACACATTTTTACATAGTTAAAATAATATTCTACAACATATAAATATATATATATTTCATTAGACTAGATACAGATGCCAATGACTGTCTCACAAAGAAAAGACTGAGAATCCAGTAGTGTTCAGTCTATGAGTCTAGATGTCTCAGCAGTCCAGTTCTAGAGTCTGGGAGGATTCCTAGAGAACTGCTGGTCTTTAGTCTTGTTGGAATCCTGAAAAAAGCCAGATCTAATACCAGTGAAAGCAACAGGATAAATTAACTTGCCAGCGAGAGTGAAAGCAAGCCAGCAAAAACAAAGTTTCCTTCTTCCATGTTGTTTATCTGGGCTGTCACCAGATGTGTAGTCTTTAGGGTGTGTCTTTCTGCTTCAAATAATCATATTAAGAAAATCCCTCACAGGAGTGCTCAGGAGTTGGATCCCATTTAATTACTGATGTAGTCACGTTAACAACCAAGATTTGCCATCACAAGTCCACCACTGATTACTCCAACACACAATCACGTTTCCTTGTGACATGCTTAATTTCCAAATGAAAGTAATAACGAAGTTATAATTCCACATAAGATGATGTAACTATCCAACATTCAACTAAAAAGACATTGTATATTTTAAAATAGGCGGTAAAATCCTTTAAGGAATGATGAGTCTTTTACTATCTCATAACTTAAATAGGACAATTTAAATTTACAATGCTTAATCACTGATAAGATCTCAATTAATGCTGCATTACATGATTAAAAATAGAGGAAAGAAAATACAAACATCTGCTTAAATATGTGTATGTATGTACAAATGTATTCTGAACAAAATGCTACAGGAACACTCATGTCAATTACAATCCTTGTTTCTGCAGTTGGTGACATGGCCCTAGCTGTTATTTATAACTCACCTTCCTCTACTACCCATTGTGAAACAGCCTCACTCAAAGTCAAGCACATAGAGTAAGTTTCTTCTGGGCCATGTTCTGTTGTTTCTCTTGCCATCTATGGATCCTGCCGAATATATTCAACTATTCTCCATCTTTCCTTCGCAAGCCTTCTTTGTACCCTCAGAGGTAGGACTTAACATTCATGCTAGTATTCTTATGGAGGAATTACCACATTCTAGGTTCTGTGCTGAGTTTAGGCAATATATAACCCTGGTAACTGTTCCTCCTGTGAGATCCTCAAGCACCGAGAATTGTTTCTAAACATGGAAGTTGACTGGAAAGTTCTAGGCTTTGTGACTTGTCTCCCAAAGTCTGTATAGTCTCCAGTGACAGACAGTTCAATGCTCCAGTCACCTCCAGGCCTTCAGTGACAGCATGGTGCCTGGCAGAAAGTTAATGCTAAATCAGTNTGTGTTGAACTGAATTGACTTACTTCAGGGACTCCCTACAAAGCAGACTCAGCCTTACATGCAGAACAGCTTTGAGAGCTAAGCCAGGCACTGCTGTGTTTGGGAAAGCAAATAGGAAAAAAANGGGGGGGGGCCTGGAAAAAAGTCACAGTAGATGTGTGCTTTGCCTCAATGAGGCATTCTTTTGCTGTTGGTCTAATTTTAAAAAATCACCTTCTAGCAGTAGTCATGACCCAATAAGCACTTTGGTGACTGGATGGAAAGATTTCATCTGAGTGCTAGTAAAAACCCCAGTAAAAGGGATTCCCATGCCCTCCCTCCCCTTCACCTTCCTCCTTTTCCATAAGAAGCTTTAATGGACCCTCAGTGCAGCTCTGACATGATGGAAACTGCCAAGAGATGGAATTTCCACACTGGAAGGAGAACACAAGAATGTTATTCTTCTCACTGCAACCTTGGCACTGGCAGGGTGCCCTGGTGGGAGAAGGGCTGTGAGCAGCGAGGGCAACAGAGGCTGAGATGGTGGCATGCAAAGCTTCCAGACGTTTGCTCCATACAGATAGTTGGTGATGGCTTGTCACGCACATCTGGGAGATGTTCTTAGCATGGTTAACATCTGGAGAGCAGTTTACCAGTCTTCTTCACTGGTGCTTCTAAGCAGATTCCTCACAACAGAGCATGTAGCCTTGTGTCCATTAGATCAGCAAGGCCCTAAAACTGTCAGAACCCTTTAGTATACAGTGACAGCACCAACAANGACAATGACAACAATGGGAGCTAGCACCTACAAAGTGTTTTTTACAGGATGGACACTAGCCTAAGCACTTCCCACCAGTAGTTCACTTAATCTACATAGCATTTCCTCATAGTGGCTATGCTTATCACCAATTCACAGATCAGTAATGATGAGTCACACAAGGTAAAGGAACTGTTCAAAACCAGAAAGTCACTGGGAAAACCAGACTTTAAAACAAGACAGTTTGTTTCCAAAATCTACTTTCTTATTTATTTATTTTTTCTTGGTGCTGGTGACAAAGCCCAGAGCCTCACTCATGCTGATATAGTCGACCACCGTTAAGCTATGTATCTCCCCTGAATCTGTGTATTTAGCCTTCATTTCTTGCCTGCCCATCTTCCTGTTGAAGGTGAGGAGAGTAGTGTGCACATTTATTATTTTATTTAATTTTTAAAATAGCATTGTGTACATAAAGATGAAAGTGTAATGAGCATAGCCTTAGTTCTACATGCCGTTGTCTAAGAGATCATTCTATCTCTAGCTTCTTATACTATTTGGGACATATACTGGACTCTTAAAAATATTTGTTAAGTGATCAGATCATCCTTGTTCTTGTGTAGTTCATTGTCTAGAGGAGAAAGGCTCATAAATGATCATATATTTATTTTGTTATGCCTGACATAATAATGATGATATGTGTAACAGTGTTGAGAGTTGTGGCATAGTCTACTGCTGGGGTGGATGAGCATAAGAATGTTGAAGGTTTCCTGACACTGCCAATATTTTGGCATACATGAAATGGGTAGGTGCCGTAGGCTGAGTGTCTATCAGAGATGTCTGGACATGGAAACAGGAACAGGTCTGGAAACATGTGCATTATAATAGGGCAGGGATCAGATTTTTTTTTATAACAAGATTATACTATGTTTTACATTTTGTGGGNCACATAATTTCTGACATCACTACTTATCTCTGCATTATGAAGGTAGCCATGTACAGAATATGAAATAACGAACACAAGATTGTGCTTCTATAAAACTCTGTTTTTATTTTATATCAAAATATGCTGAGTGAAGTTTGCCAATACCTGTTATAGCATGTTGGATGCTACTGATGTGCTGTTTTTTGACTGGATATTCTTCCTTTATTCTTAAGGATTGATTAAGCACCTGTTAGGTTCTATGCATAGCAACAATAGCTTTGCTTTGCTGCTCACAGTCCTAAGAGGGCAGTGTGGTGAACTCTGACAGCCCAGTAAATGCTGTGGAGGGTGGAAACATAGAGTCCTGAGGTCAGACAGAGATTACTAACCCAAACCACCCTAATATCCTACAAGAAGAATAAGAAGATACTCTGTGTGTGTGTGTGTGTGTGTGTGTGTGTGTGTGTGTCTGTCTGTCTGTCTGTTTGTCTGTCTGTGTGTATGCTTCCAGACATGTATAGAGTCTTGACAATAACAAAGAACCACAAGAATAGAGAATTTAAAGGAATTCAGCTTGTGTGGAGTATAGATCATAAGAGGAAGCGAGTAAGCATTGATGCTGAACATTAAATATCACTTAGAGTAATACTACTGAATAGANACCAAGTTTGGGCCACTAGTACCATTTTTAATTACTCAATAGGCAAATTAAAAATCCCAAAAGGAAAGAGGTGAGTTTCAATTTAATAATACATTTTATTTAAGTCAAAGGACCCAAAGTAGTGTCATTTCAACATGTGTCATATGTGCACATTACCAATGAAATTATGTGTGTGTGTGGCAGGGGGTGGTGTTTGCACAAGTTTTTGAAACACATTGAGGATTTTCCACTTCCAGCACATCTCAAGTTAGACTAGGCAGCTTTCAGACTGATTAGTTCTGTAACCAAGTGTGGCTAATGACAACCAGAATCAAATTTCATGGTTCAAATCCAGATTTCACCTTATCAGCCATGTGATATTGGGAAAATCACCTTAAATTCCTCACATCAATTTTTCCATTTGTAAGATGAATATCGTAATGATTGTGCCTTTCTTCATGGTTTTACGTGTGTATTAAATGAGTAGGCCAATAGGAACTGAGAAATGAAGGAGTACAAACTAACGAGCTAGCATGAAGTGTGAGTTGTTTCAGAAAAGCAACAGCATGACTCTGAAGGTCACAAGCATGGGAAGATAGTATGCTAAAGTAACAAAAGGAAGTTAGTTTGCAAAAAATGATAGAGCGCTAAAATGGATGTTAGTTAAAAAAAATTAAGCCTAATAAGTTGGGTAGACTCTATAGACAATGGTAGATAAGTGAGCCCAGACTTCACAGAGCAGTATTCTTGAAAAAATGAGCATATTTACAAACTTCAGGCNCTGAAGGTAACCTAAGTTTCCAGGTGAATGAGGTCCCGACAACTGGAGCTTTGTGGATGTGTGCAGGTGCTTGAGATGAAAACATTGGCAGGGAGCTTTGTGGAAAATCTTTTAAAAATATCAACAGGGAGAAGCATTTGTAGCAACCTGTGGGGAATCCATTCTGGTAGCAGAAAAGAAATGCCCAGCTTTGCATTCATGGTCTTGGATAGTGTGCTGAATGTGTGGAAACCAAATTCTGCCTTTGGCTCCTTTTAAAGTGCTTTGCAGTTGGTTCTTGGAAATTTTGTTTTCAAGGTGTGTGCTGCTGGAGTTGATGGGATGAGAAAAAAAAGGAGTATGAGAAGGAGAGAGAGAAGTAAGGAGAGGGGAGAGGGAAGAAAGGGGGAGGAAGAGAAGATGGAGAAGGGAGGGAGGAAGGGAGAGGAGAGTATCAATGTGTACAGCTAAATGGATAGGGGATGTGCTGTGTGTCATGACTGAAGAAAATAGGATATCTCATCACCTCCTTCCTGCACATGTTCTATGATACCTTAACATGATTTAGTCCCCAAAAGGAATGTGTTCTTCATGGTACAAGGATCTTAAGCATAATGAGATATTCCTTTCTGTATAAGCAAGACAAACCTCTGCAATGACCCTTAAGGAATACTGTCCTCCTAGATTACCTCTTGTCAAGGAACATCTCTTCTGTTTCCTCAGTCATTTGTAGGAAGAAGAAATAGTAATATAGGAATTCTTCAAGGCTAAGCTCAATGCTGTCTCCTTAAAAAATCTCCAAGTTTCTCTAATCCTGTCTCTTCAATTCACATATAGACAATTCATTAATTATCTAACAACTTGTTAGTTCTTTCTGTGAATGTCTGTGCTACTCTGTCCATAGTCTTTGGCCAGGTGACTCCCTCACGTAGAACACTCCCTGCATTCATCCTGCTTGCTGGACATAATGGAAATTCCACATGAGCATCACATTGTTACCACAAAGGCTGNGGAGTTTTTCCAAGGCTTGGTTTTTGACACTGGAATTCAAATGTTGCCACTCCAATATCATTACCAATAGAGAGGAAATTCCCCAAGGTCAGGAACCATGTTATTTTACTCATGAAGGAATCTCTACTTTCTCCTGTAATATAATAGATAAGCAGTTTTTGGACTGTTGGAGATACTGGCATCTGTGGTTTTCTTACTGTACCCTACCTCTTATCTATGAGCAAGAACCCCATGACATGGAAAGTTCTTTTGTTTTGTTTTTTAATGTACATTCATGAGCACTACACCAGAATCAGTGAAGCAAATCATGAGTGGAGTCAAGCCTAGAAACTTCTGAGATATTTGAATGCATGCTAAGGTCAGAGACTTGGCAGTCAGGAAGAGGCCAGAGCCCTCTGATGAGAATCTCTTAGTCCCTCCAACTTTCTGTGGATTNGAGCTTCAACAGAACTCAAGAGCTTTGTGACCCGTAGATGAAAAGGTCTTTACTGTTTTAAGAGTTTGACATTGGGGATTGCTAGGGCAGTTCTATGTGGAGCCAATAGACTAAAAGAACTCAGGCAATCATCCAGATCTGCCATGACTTCACTCTCACTTGCATGTCATTCTCCTTTTCCTTGAAAAGTGAATTAGTGTTGATTTAACTTACTGTCTTAATTAGGGCTTCTATTGTGAAGAGACACATGACCACGGCAACTCTTATAAAAGAAAACATTTAATTGGGGTGGCTTACAGTTTCNGAAGTTTAGTCCATTATCATCATGGCAGGACATGGTGGTGTGCAGGCAGACATGGTGCTGGAGAAGGAGCTGAGATTTCTATCTACTTCTTGATCCAGAGGCAACAGTAAGTGAATTGTCTCCCACACTGGGCATAGCTTGAGCAAAGGAGACCTCAAAGCCCACCCCCACAATGGCTCACTTCCTCCAACAAGGCCACACCTACTCTAACAAAGCCAAACATCCTAACGGTGCCACTCCCTTTGGCCATTTTCTTTCAAACCACCACACTTCCCTGGACCTCATAACTTTACCAGCTATTGTTCACTCCTTAAACACCCTGGAACATCTAGTTGTATATTCTAAGTACATATTTTAATTAAACTTATCAAATTCATTACTTTACTACTTCCAGTAACTCTCTTGATGCCATTTTTTGTTTTTACATTATTTACTAATATTACTATATTATTTCTCAAATGGGGCACCACTCTGGCCTCACGTTTGGTCCTGGTGAGTCCTGGTTTTCCCCAGCAGCCTTTGTTCTACACAAAGGAGTTTTTGTACAAATTGACATTCATTCAAGATACTCCTTTCCCTAAAAATCTCCATGTTTGCCTAGCACCCTTGGAGTTTTCACCTACATTCCAGCTGTAGCATATCTCAACAAATCTGTGCCCATATTTCTTGCTACTATAAGGTCAGCTGTTCTGACTTTCAGCAACCCTTTTTCTTTTTCTGTGAGCCTTCCCTCTTGGCATAAACACACAGTGCCTACTAGCAGGAAAGGCAGATGAACCCACAGGGAAATTCTTGACTACTGGCTCATGGTGGAGAGTGGATAAGCAACCCCAGCTTCCCATTCTGCCTGCTCAGTGACTTTCTCTAGGGGTAAAGCAACCTTCTCTAGTACCATGAAATACATTATTTTTTGGTTTCAATCCCGTCTTTATTTATTTTACATATTCCTCTGCTGGCAGCTGTTGTGTGATGCTATTCTTGCAGAGATGTNAGCAAATGTCTGCTCACCCTGAACAGGAAACTGATAATAGATGGAAGTAAAGATACCACTAAGATTCATCTTGGTGAACCATTGAATTTTATTGGGGTTACTTACTGGAATGTGGGTCAGGAGTTATTTACAGAGCAGGAATGACTCAAAGACAGCAGCATCACCAAAGTTTACCCTGGCATGAGGAATGGCTCGTGGGAACAGGAAACCTGGATCACACCGTACGACTTCTAGGGAGTTCAACGGGTTGGACAGCATCCTTTCTGGGTATCCCATTTTGTCTGAGCCTCTTCTAGGCAGTTCATCTTTTCTAACATATCTCTCAACCCTCTTTACTGTCTATCTGTTCTTAAGGAGAGGGAGGCTTAGTGTGTCTGGTGAGTTCCTGGGACTTCATGAAGTCTTTAAGTTGTACATTGCCTGAACTAAAGAATTTCCCTGCAGGACAAAATGTCTCACCTCCCTTTAGAACATTCTGTCTTAACACCAAGCTTCTCTCTAAGTTGGAAGATACTATCTTAGAAGAAATTGTTCCACAACAATGCTGACAATAANATCACTCTCCAGATTAACTCCATGTATTTCAATCCTTGTGTTGACTTCTGACAAAACTCAAACTAAAGCATGATTAGCAATTTGTTCTCTGTATAGCTCTCTGCCATCACCTCTAAAACTTTCTTCCCCAGTGTGGTCCCTTATTCCCCTTTCTCATCCTAGGATCTGGTGAGCTTAACACTTACTGTTTTTTTGCGCAACCATACCCTATTTCACTCTTAAGTTTGATACCCATTATTATCTCTGCCGGTATCCTTTATCATTGCCCACTGGGTTGGTTTCTCCTAGTTAGAACACTCCCACATACACAAACAGTGTGCCAGTGAGCTGGGTGCTAATATCTAAAATTAGATGGTAAAGCCTAGATAATTTGTATGAATCCATCTTAACCCTGTACTATAAAGGCTATCCATCAACTTTTATTGCTATTAAGCATAAGTAGCTTCNATCCTTGGAGTACTTGAATATTAACATAGGCTTTTGCTTTAAAGAGACTCAAAATATGACAAGAAAAGATCTGGTCTATACAGTATAAGCCTCAAGGTAAGGGTTTGATCTAGGGGCCATTTACTATTTAAAAAAAATCAGTATGACTCTGAGCTTTGGTTTCTTTAATCTGCAAGACTGGGTCTTGTGATTCCTATAATCACAGTGTTTTGTTAGAATTAAAAGAAAACACTGATCTACTTCCTCATATCAAAGCAATATATGCTTCCTCTACACTTGCTTTTTTTGTTGCCCCTTTGAAGCATATTCCAGGAACTATGGGATTGTGCTGATTTTAATTTTTCAAATTTGTCTTCACTCCGGACCCATTCAATACCTTGGGCTTGCAGCCAAGATTTGTCTAGTTTCAGAGAGATGGAAACAAGCTTAATGGCTTGCAGAACATCTGCCTTGGTGATATAAAAATGATTCAAGTTTTCTCCTTGNGAATACCAGGGAGCTGAGAGAAGTGTAAGACACCTCCTCACCTACCTGCCTCCTTTTCTGCAGCAGAATACTTCCTAGTATGAGAGTCAGAGATGTGGGTGGGAAATCTAGAGGATAAAGGGAGTGGTAAGCAGTGTTTCCTGAATACCCACTGTATTCCTTGCTAGGCACTTCACTTAAACTGCTCAGTGTTTTCCTAGGACATCCCAGTTTGGATGGGGGAGTTGTAAAGAGCTAAGAGGTAGAGTATTGCTCAGGATAACAGTGTGTTTACAGCTGTGATCCCAGATCCCTTCTGAGACCTTCCCCAAAGCTTTCCTCCTATTGAGACCTCATCATGATACTCCCTTTGTGAGAGCATTCACTCCGTTTCTTTAGTTATTTATTTTGTTTTGGTTTGTTTATGAGACAAGATCTTATATACTCTAATCTGGCCTGAAATTCACTATATATCTCAGAATAACACTGAACTTCGGATCCTCCTACCTCTACCTCCCTCCTGGTTGAATAACAGGCATGTATCATTGTGCTCTGTTGTATGCAATGCAGAGATCACATCCAGTGCTTTCTGCGGGGCAGTCGGCAGTCTATCTTCTGAGTCATGTGCCCAGAAGGATANTGCTCCATTTTCCCAAATCTTGATCACCTCATTTCACTTTACTTTCCTGAACTGTAGAATGTTCAAGACTCTCTCTAAAGATAACTTTATCTAATCACATCATTTAACAGGCAGGGAACGTTTTTAAAAAGTCCTGTGACATTTTCACATAAGCAATCATCATTGCTTTTCCTGGACTACTCAGTGTTTTCTCAAGTATTGATATGTATGGACTCTTAATCCTTCTAATTTCTGCTTTTCCACTGCTGCTTATGGAGGTTTCCTCACAGTTCATAACTGTTGTATTCCCTACTTGTACCACCATTACCCTCTCAAACATCGAATACCCCAGTCCTTTTCAGTTCCTTGAGAGCATTGTGCTTTATGTTTAAAGTCTTTCCTAGGATGATAGATGTACCCGCTGGTCTCATTGCTTCATCACAGCAGCAACATTTTCTCATTGCCAGCTCCTTCTGTCTTCGCAAAGGCCAAGGGCTTGCTCAAAGTCACAGGNCAGGTTGTACCTGAACTTTGCTCCCTCCACAGCAACACTTGCTTTCAACTAAAACCTTGTTCCTTTAGTCTTTGAAACATTTACTCAGAGGATGAAGGATCCTCATCGTGTCACTTTGATTTTATAATTTTTTTTATTTTCATAGTGAACTGAATATAACTGTAAAGCAGAAAACATGCTGCATGAGTCTTATTAAAAACTGGTTATGGAGCCGGGCATGGTGGCACACACCTTTAATCCCAGCAGAGGCAGTCAGTTTTCTGTGTTTGAGACCAGCCTGGTCTATAGAGCAGGTCTTAGGACAGTGAGGCTATGCTTCTAGAGAAACATACAAACAGACAAACAAACAAACAAAACCTAGTTACGGGGTGGAGGAGTATTTCGCAATGCTTTCTGTTGTTTGCTTAGTGGCTTCCCTCCTGACTATCAGTATGTTGTGTTTTAATGATTTCAAAAATACATTATGGGTAATCCTGACTTCCCTTATCTTGATCTTACATATAATTCTAGGTGTGTCCCCCAAACAGTCCTTTTGTACAAAACTTAAGACCTTAAGCATCAGCACACAAACATGTAATTTGAGATGCCTTATGGTGGTACCACCAGCCAACAGCTCAGTGAACAGTGTCACTGTCATAGAGATACCTATGCAAGTATAATGTGTTTAGGGTATATTGTTCTTATTAATTTTTTTAAAAAGTTCAACAGTGAAATTGGTATGTTATTAATGCTTGCCTTAAGCACCTTTGGTCTCAACATGAAAAGAGCCAATGCAACCTGCATGCAGTAATGTTCTTAATCACTGAAAACTTCTCTTTCAAAAAGGACTCAATTAGGAACCTTATGAAGGGGTTGGGCAGTGGTGGCACACAACTTTAATCTCAGCACTCGAGAGGCAAAGCCAGGAGGGGTGAGTTAGAGGCCAGCCTGGTCTACAGAGTGAGTTTCAGGATAGCCAAGGCTACACAGAGAAACCCTGTTTCGAAAAACAAAACAAAACAAACAAAAAACAAAACAAAACAAAAAAGAACCTTATGAAGTTGATATTTTATTTTCATTTTACAGATAGTAAGACAAAACCTTAAAACAATTTAATAACTTTCCAAAGACTGCCTAGCTACTTCCTACCTGGTGACTGATGAACAATAAAATGTTATACATGGATCGAAAGCAGCAATATTTCAGTCTCAGCTGTCAGCTCACATGATGGACTGGATGATTAAGTGTTCATTGTTTTCTTATTTAATTTACTATTTTTAACATAACATCATTTTGAAAACTTTATACATATACATTGTATTGTGATCAAATTCACTCCTCATCATCCCATTCCTCTCCCGCCTCTGCAGACACCCTTCTTCCCAGTTAGTCTTCTCACTTTACTGTTTTTTTGACCCATACTTATTTAATTAGGTTTGCTTGTATGAGCTTGGGTAGAGGGTTATTTACTGGAGCATGGGCACCTTGCCAATGGCTAAAACACTGAAGAAAATCACACCTCTCTTCCTTCCCCTGCAACCATGAACTGTCAGTGGCTCCATAATGAGAAAGGCATCATAATCACCCCCCCCCACACTACCACCACCAATCCCTGACCTATGATGGAATGTTGACGAACTCCCCTGTTTCTCACAGGTTTGTATACTACCAACATCTGTAGTGAGCTCAAGATTGCAATGACCATGTTACACCCAGAAGACAGGATGTGATCTGTTTTGTTTCCCTTTTGTTGTTTTTTTT
>LZPO01108890.1:4772-18463 GCA_001675575.1 Neotoma lepida
TGAAGGGAAAGGCTGGGGGTGGGAGGAGGGAGTAGAGGGAGTTCTGTGGTTGGTATGTAAAATATGAAAATCTTCTAATAAAAAATAAATTAAAAACATTAAGTGTATTTAAAAGAATTTTGTCCTTCAGGTGTTTATATTGTCTGCTCTTATAGAGCATGTGCTGGATTATGAATTCTTTGATTAAAGTGTTTATAGTTTATGTGACTGTGATGTTCACAGCTTCACTAGTAAGACAAAATAAAATTGTGAGGACTGACCTAGTTCCAGTTCCCNCTGATGTGGCAGAGATATGAGGAGCTTTATGTGGAAAGTCATCTTCATAGTTGGATCATCAGAGAGCTTGACAATATAGGTGGTGATCGAGAATGAGAAGCTGCAGGTAGAATATTAAGAGATGGTGCACAAAAAATACAAAGATAAAAGTGTCTCTACAAAGTGTCCCAGATGGACCTATTAGTAAGGGAGATAAAAATTATAAGAAAAGTTTTAAGAAATATGAAACCTATCAATGCCTTAAGGATAATCCAAAGTAGAGTTTCAAGAGGCAGGTGTCATATGAAAATGGAAATGGAAAAGATCGCTGTGGGAAGTAGCCAATAAGAAAGGAGAAGAATTCAGTTATTGAAGCATGTGATGGTAGGCAGCGAGTTAAAAAGAGGTAAATAAGAAGGTAACCATTCTGTGACCCACAATGGTGCTGATGCTGGGTAATAACATTGGCTGTATTTCAAAAACTTTAGGGAAACAAGTAGTTTGTATTATGATGGATTCCAAGAGCAACATTGACCAACAGCTTTCTTCTTTAATTTGTTTTTGTGACAGGAGATAGGAAAGAGACAAAAATAGAGGGAAGACACGGACCTTCTGACCAGCAAATATTAAGTTTACCACTTCTTTTTAAAATGTGTTTTAATTGAAACAGAATTACATCACTCCTCTGCCATTTCCTCCCTCTAGCTCTTCCCAGCTACCCCTCCTTGAACCCCTCTTATCTTAGTCAGGATTTCTATTGCTGTGAAGCAACACCATAACCATGGCAACTCTTAGAAAGGAAAACATTTAATTGGGTCTGGCTTACAGTTTCAGAGGTTTAGTCCATTATCATCATGGCAGGACATGACAGCATGCAGGTAGACACGATGTTTGAGAAGAAGCTAAGAGTCCTATATCTTTATCCACAGGCAGCAGAATGAGACTGTGTGACACACTAGGCTTAGCTTGAGCCTATGAGACCTCAGGGGCCACCCCCCCATTGACACACTTCCTCCAACAATGCCACACCTACTCCAACAAGGTCACAACTCCTAATAGTGCCACACCATATAGGCTAAGCATTCAAACACATAAGTCTATGGGAGTCATACTTTTTTAAACCACCACACATTCCATGTCTGCCATCCCCTTTCAAGTTAATAGACTATTTTTCTTTGATTATTTCATTTCTTACTTAATTTCTATTTGAAAATTCTTCCCATCTGGGTCTATGTGATTTTGGTTAGGTGACTTCTATACACTGATATATTACCAATCCTAATTAGAGACTTTCATCCACACCTGAACAACTTCAATGGCAGTGTCACATGGCACAAAATCACCCTAGGAGGCATAGGATGCAATTCCAGAATGCCAGTCTATGCAACAGGGGGACAAGGAGTCTTCATCTCATAGACCTGCTAGTGGATGCAAGCAATGTTATAGTTTCTGGGAACTGATATAATGAGACCAAAAGTGCAGAAGAGTGAACAAGTGAAAATGAGACAGAGTCCTCAAATCTAAACATCTAGTCATTTCAGCAACATCTATACCTCTGGATTTTAGTTTAAATTAATCTATTCATTCATAATTGTTTTAGATTTTAAATTCAATTTTTTAATCATTNACCAATGAAAGAATTGGTTAATATATAGGTCTAATAGAGGATGAAAGAAGAAAATCTTACTTGGATTAAGACAAAGGGAATCAGACAGTGAAAAGACTGGCTGAAGCCATCAGAAGACTTTCTAAGACAGACTATGAGATAAACAGATTTTCTAAAGATGAAAAGAGAACAAATTATACTGGTGGCAAAATGTCTGGAGAAGTTATGTGCCAACTACTGACAAAACTGAATTTGATTAAGTAATTGCAAGATTATGGGTAGAAAGGCATATTTGGGCTAGCAATATTTGTTTAGTCCAAATTAACTAAACATACTCATGTCAGTAGGTCATAGAGATCAGAATAAAGACACAGGCTTGCAGAATGCACCAAGACTGATAGAACATTCTTGGATTTTTGAGGCATGAACAGTGACATGACTGATCCTAATAGCCAAGTCTGTAAAGGAGAAACCAGAAAGCAATAGAAGTGTGAGAAGCATCCTGTATAATAAGTAGGAAACCACAGGTCCAGAAGTCACAAGATAAGAGGAAGTTCTCAAGAGAAGTGCAAAATGCTAAAAGAAGATACAGATGAGAGTGGGATGCCAGGATTTTAACCTCCCAGCGCTTGAAAGTTGAGAAAGATTACATGTTGTTCTGTTGACAGCTTTCTAATGGGTAGCAGATACACAAGGCATGCTTCTAAGGATAAGAACCTGAAAGACATTTCAAGAGCGCTAAAGGTCCTTCAAATCAGGGATGAACTTGTTGAGGCAAATGGCAGAGACTTGAAGAGTCTGCTAGCAATAATTGTGGGGTATTCAAATTGAACATGAGGTTCTCAGGAACACCATCTGCTTTGCTTGAGCTTCAGAGAAAATGCTGTAAAACCATAGGATTGACTTCAAAATAAGGACAATTTCAGGGCAATGTTTATTAAATAAGACAATTGTGAACAAGTTTATATTCCATTCTGTTTTAAAATCTATCTGGAGTTTGTTTTAGTCAGGTACAGCAAAACACAGAGACTCAGAAATTATTGTCATAAAGGAAATTTATGTTCAACACTCACTAGAGACTAGATATGAAAGAACACATGGGGAGACTGAAGAAGGGACCAGGTCATCCTGGAAACAATGGTACTGCAGAGACAATAGAATTCTAGAGTTTTATTGGGGTTTTCCCAAGAACTAGTATAAAGACAGAGTATATATTCTGCATAAATGATGATAAGATAATTTCAACAACCTTTAAAGGCTCATAACTAGAGCTATGGTCCTTGGTTGTTTAGCATGTGTCTGATGAGTAATTTTAGGCAGGTTAAATAATGCCTTGTCCTGTGCAAGTTTAACAAAGGAGGTAGCTGGAAATGTAGTTTCTGATTGGTTGCTTTATATATCCAAGGCTTTCTCATTAGGGAGTTTGTAATCCCTAGGGACTGGCTAACTGGTCAGGACAATCCATAGATTCATGACCCCCAACAAAAGAATGAAAAAAAAAACCTACAGAAATGAAAAATGGTGAAAATACTTTGTAATAAACTCAGGTGTGGGGAACCTAGTAGGGCTATTTATAGACTGTGTTTCTAAGTTGACAGTGATCACTTTCTGTAGACTATTATGCTTAGCACATGATTTTCCTCCTAGATCTCTCTCTCTTTCTCTCTCTGTGTGTGTGTGTTTGTGTGTGTGTGTGTGTGTGTATGTGTGTGAGACTTTCTGTAGACTATTATGCTTAGCACATGATTTTCCTCCTAGATCTCTCTCTCTTTCTCTGTGTGTGTGTGTGTTTGTGTGTGTGTGTTTGTAGGTGTGTGTGTTTGTGTGTGTGTGTGTGAAAGAGAGAGAGAGATTCAATCAATTTTAGAAGCTGATATGGAAAGGATAAGAAAAATTTCGTTTGCTATTATTTTGAAGACTTGCTAGCTACTGTGCTAAGGATTTTGTATATTATATTTTATTTTAGTATAAAACATAATCAAATTCTACTCCATTGTGTGTTTATACTTGAGGCTGAGTCCTTTGGATATGAATTCAANCTTTTGGGGTTATATTTACATTTACCANATGGTGTTCTACCTCATACAGTAGATTACATACCAGTCACTAGGTATAAAAATTATGATCAAACAGAGTACAGAATTCTGTTTTCCCACACTGTGTTCTGATTTGTTTCTAATTCAGTTATGTCCTGACTTTTTTACTGTTAATAAGAGCAGTGTTCACCACAGTGCATGGCCATAGTAGATCAGTTCTTATTACNCTATATGGCCAGTGAAAATCAGTCCTTACCACAGTTCATGACCACAGTGTATCAGTCTTTATCATAGTGCATGACTTCAGTGCATCACTCCTTACAAAGGGGCATAGCTGCAGTACACCACTCCTTACCATGGTATATGGCTGCACTGCATTCAGCTTGTATTTGGAACATGACAGTGGCTTATAATATAAGGAAAACATTTAGCCTGACTCTGAGCATATAAGGCCATAAATCTTCCATCCCTTGAGCAACATTATTCTGCCACTCCCTTCCTACATACATAAAGAGATNTGGGACGCCTGCCAGAGAAATATAATGAAATGTGAGGGCTGTTATAAATGAAGCACANAGAGGTCTGATTGGCCCATACCTTCCCTAAGGAATCTCTTTCATCCTTGGCTTCACTGTGGTGTTATTCATTTCCTACTTTACTTCTCTTTATGACATTTGTCCTTTTCCTTTTACTCTCTTTTATGTTTTATTTATTTTTGTTGTTGTTGAAGGAAAAAAAAGAAACAACCACAATTTTTTCCTATGGGTATTCAGACTCTGAAGTTTGCTTTTTGTATTACTTTTTACTACTTTTAAAAACTGGTTNTTATTTTTTTCCTTCTATGACTTTTGCCTGGGTTCACATTTTACTAAAGCTTTTGATCTTGCTCCAAGGTTGGCAGGAGTGGTTTCCTATGAACTATCATGTTGAGCAAACGTTTTTCTCCTACCCACGCCAGTCTTAGTGATTCTCATTGAGTCAGAGAGCATGGTCTCTATATCTAAAGTGAAGAACAGTAAAAAAGAATAAAATACAAAGACTGGAATATTCATTTGATTATTTACTCAAGACCTTGGCCCATTTGATGTCTCCTTTGTTCTTGTTTTCATCCTTCTATCCATTCACCTGCAAATTTCATGATATCATTATTTTTAACAGAGGAGTAATACTCCATTGTGTAAATGTACCACATTTCTTTATCCATTTGTTGGTTGATGGACATCTATGTTGTTTCCAGTTTCTGGCAATTAGAAACACAAACACTGTGAACATAGTTGAGCAAATGTCTTTGTGGTATGGTAAAATGGTGTCTTTTGAGTATATGCCCAGGAGTGGTATAACTCAGTCTTGAGGTATATTCTGAGAAACCATGATATTGGTTTCCAAAGTGGCTGTACACGTTTTCACTTCCATGAGGAATGAAGAAGTGTTCCCCTTGCTCCACGTCTTCCCCAGTCTGAGCTGTCATTTTTGTGTTGTTAATCTTAGTCATTCTGACAGGTATAAGATGGAATCTCAGAGTAGTTTTGGCTTGCATTTCCTTGATTGCTAAGGATGTTATACATTTCTTTAAGCTTTTGTTGGCCATTTGGAATTCTTCTGTTGAGAATTCTCTGTTTAGATCTGTACTCCATTTTAAATTGGATTATTTGGTTTGTTGATGTATAGTTTCTTGAGTTCTTTATATATTTTTGGAAATAGCCTTCGNTCAGATGTGGGGTTGGTGAAAAAAATTGCCATTCTATAGGCTGCTGTTTTCTCTTTTTGGTGGTATCTTTTGCCTTACAGAAGCTTTTCAGTATCATGAGGTCTCCATTATTGATTGTTGATCTTAGTACCTGCACCATCTGTCAGTATTCTGTTCAGGAAGTTTTCCCCTGTGCCAGTGCNTTCAAGGCTATTCTCGAATTTGTCTTCTATCAGGTTCAGTGCATCTGGTTTGATGTTGAAGTCTTTGATCTGTTTGGACTTGAATTTTATGCAGGGTGATAGATATGGACCTATTTGCATTTTTCTACATGCTGACATCCAGTTAGACCATTATCATTTGTTGACAATGCTTTTTTACCCATTGTATATTTTTTACTTCATTACCAAAATTCAGATGTCCATAGGTATGTGGATTTACATCTGGGTCTTTGATTCAGTTCCATTGATCCTGTCTGTTTTTATGCCAGTGNCAGGTGGTTCTTATTACTACAGCTTGAAGTCAGGGATTGCTATATCTCCAGAAGTTCTTTTATTGTACAGGATTGTTTTAGCTATATATNGCCTTTATTATGTTTAGGTATGTTCCTTATATCCATGATCTCTTCAAGACCTTTATCATAAAGGGGTGTTAGATTTTGTTAAAGGCTTTTTTTCATTTTGTTGGCTATAATGCTAGCCTGTCTTCCTCTACTGAGGAGGTAATTAAGGGCCACAATAAACACTGCCAAAAACAATGTAACACCAACTTATCTATCACCTTTATTCAGTCCATGACTGATATTTCCTGTGCCTCTGCTGAAAAAGAGATGAATAAAAATAGACATAAAGTAAAGGAAAGAGATGGAAAGAGAGAGGAAATGATTGCAGCAGCATCCAAGCCTATACTGACANCCCCTTTCTCTGCTCTTTCCATGCCTCGAGCAGCTACCCCACACACACTGCAGTATCCATGGAGTGATTTGCCTGGATGTCTGCCTGTTGAGCCAGCTGCTCTGCATACCTCCCAGCCTATTCCACCTATGGTGCCGCATATGCTTACAATGGTATTTCCAGTTAATGTGGTCCCCAATGCAGCCGACCAGCCATGGATATCTACCCTTTTTGCAGACCTGTCTTTGGTCCGTAAGGCTGATAATGAATCAGGTCTTGAGTCACCATATTTTGAGCAAGTCCTACAGCAATGGGCAATGCACTTAGAGACTTACTATGACTGACACCATTTCATAAAGGCTCTGTTGGAGCCTGTGGTCTTCCTTAATTTGTGAGCTGCCTATGATGACCAGGCTGAGGCTCAGGCTCATTTTAATATACAGTACAACATCACTTTTTCTCTTGAGATGCTTACGGGCCAAGGGCCATATGTTAACGTTATCACACAAGCCCAAATTGGACAACACACTTATTTACCTGCCTTGGGAGACACCATTGCCCTTGATGCATTGGAGGGATCCCATCATCCTTCAATGGCAACTCCCTGCTCCCCTATTAACCCAAGGGCAAGGGTATTGCTTACGTTTTTCCCCAGAATACCACCACGCCAATATGGATACCCTCCAGAGATGTGCGTCCAGCAACAGACCAAAAAACATTGGCCCCCCCAAAAAAAGCTTCAGATGGGTAATATATGATTTGCTCCATTACTGCGGCATTAATAAAGGTCATGTCATCACTAGCATGCGACCCTAGATATCAACCCTCTACAAGGTCGCTAATGCATCATCAAAAAGACATCGATTGACATAATACATATGACTAGGGTCCAATCCTAAATTTTTGATTAATCCTTCTCTTGTTCAAATATCTTCTACAACAGATTCACCAACAAAAGGTGGCCACAAGGGTGACCCTACAGGCTTTATTGGCTCNTAGACACCTAGATCAAAGTCCTCCTAGAGAGAGAATGCACGCATGGCTCACTGAAATACAGAAGGCTACTGCCTGAAGCCCACCACATGGACTGCTCTCCAGAATTGATGCTCTTCAAGGGCTGGTAGTCAAAGACGGGTAAGAGCTGGTTTGCCAAGCTAACCCAAGTCGGACATAGTCCATTATGCTGAGCTCTCCTGAGGTGGGGTCAACAAGGTTCTGACAATGCACCCTAACTCCCACTGAACATGTCCTATAAAATAATAAAAGGGAGGATATGTGGGATGACTCATCCCCAAGAGGCTTGAGGGCCAGCCAGCCCAAACCAGGGAAAAAAGATACATTCTGAGAGCCAACATGAGTCTGCCTGAGAGTCTTAACAACAACAGCTAAAACATGATCTGGAAACTACCTGGACCAATGAGAGGCAGCCATGTCACACCAGCAGATACATATTCATCAGACCTTCCCCCAGGGTAGGGTGGAGGGTATGTAAGCTGCCTCTTCCAGAGTAAACTGAGCTTGTTGTTTCAACATTCTTCCAGAGTCTGTGTGGCTTGACTCCGTGCCTATTTGGCCTCCTCCCCCAAAGGGAACAACAACACAGGACCTCTGCTACAGTAGATTTTTCCTTTGATGAGTATAAAATATCCTCCATTTCTTTTGATTAATTTTTGTTTGAAGTCTATTTTGTTAGATATTAGAATGGCTACCACATCTTGCTTCTTAGGTCTATTTGATTGGAAAATCTTTTCCCAACACTTTACTATGAGATAATGTCTGTCCTTTGTGTCTAGATGTGTTTTATGTATGCCACAGAAGGTTGGATCATGTTTTAAGATCATTCTGTTAGCTTGTGTCTTTTTATTGGGGTATTGAGTTCATCGATGTTGAGAGATATTAATGACCAATGATTGCTAATTCCTGTTATTTTGTTGTTGTTGCTGGTGGTGGCAGTGTGTGTGTGTGTGTGTGTGTGTGTGTGTGTGTGTGTGTATGCTTCCCTTCTTTGGGTTTTGCTGGTGTGAGGTTATTTATTTCCTGGGTATTTGTTGGTGTAATTAACCTCCTTGGGTCTTTCTACTACCTGCTCTAAGACTGGATTTTGATACATATTGTTTAAATTTGATTTTATCATAGAATATCTTGTTTCTCCATCTATGGTGATTGAAAGTTTTGCTGGGTATAGTAGTCTGAGTTGGCATTTGTGGTCTCTTAGAGTCTGCAAGACATTTGTCTGTGCAAGACCTTCTGACTTTTAAAATCTCCATTGAGAAAACAGGTGTAATTCTAATAGGTCTGTCTTTATTTGTTACTTGGACTTTTTCCCTTGCAGCTTTTAATATTATTTCTTTGTTCTGTATATTTATTGTTTTGATTGTTATGTGGTGAGGGAACTTTCTCTTCTGGCCCAATCTATTTGGTGTTCTGGATGCCTCATGTACCTTTATAACCATCTCCTTTAGGGTAGAAAATTTTTCTTCTATGGTTTTGTTGAATATATTTCTGGACCTTTGGGCTGAGATTCTTCTTTTTCTCCTATTCCTATTATTCTTAGGTTGTGTCTTTTTGTATTGTCCTAGATTTCCTGGATGTTTTGTGTTAGGAATTTTTTTAGATTTAACATTTTCTTTGACAGGTGAATCTATTTCTTCTGTCATGTCATATGTATCTTCAATGTCTGAGATTCTTTCTTCCATCTTTAGTCCCTGTTTGCTTACTCAGATTTTCCATTTCCAGAATTCCCTCAGCTTGTGTTTTTGTTGTTGTTGTTTATTTTGTTTTGTTTTTGCTTTTATTTCCATTTTCAAGTCTTGAACAGTTTTGTTCACCTGTTTGTTTTTTCTTGACTTTCTTTAAGGGATTTATTGATCCCCTCCTATGCTGTGTTTGTCTTTTCTTTGATTTCTTTAAGGGATTTTTTATTTCTGCTTTAAGGACTTCTGTCATCTTCATAAAGTTGGTTTTAAGGTCATTTTCTTGTGTTTTGGCTTCACTAGATTGTCCAGCTCTTGTTGTCATACAATAGCTGGATTCTGGTGGTGCTATATTGCCCTTTCTGTTGATTGTGTTCTTACACTGGAACTTAGGCATTTGGATTTGGGATGATTATAGGTCTAGGTATTGGTTCCTGAGTTTATCTTTGTTGGATGGGTGACTTGTTTCTTGTTTTATGTTTCCTCTATGGTTTTCTGCCCTAAGTGACCAGGGGTCTTGGTGACTAGCACATCTTCAGGTCCAGTTTGGTGTCTCCAGAGGGGTTTTGTAACCTGCAAGAACTTTGGGGGTTTGGGTGCTAATGTTGCCTCTGTGATTCCAAGTATCTGTATAGTCTCTGGGGTTCTAGGTACCTGCTTGGTCTCTGGAATTCCTAGTATGGCATGGCCTTCCATACAGCTGAAGTTTTCTGTCAAGGTTGTGGGCTGGGATATGGAGCTCAGGGTAGGTGGTGCAGTGGGAGTTTGTTGGGTCAGCTTTATGGAGTGTTATTTGGCTGTGGGCAATGTTTTACCATAGGTTCCTAGTATTAGTCTGGCCTCAGGAAAAGCAGATATCTTCTGCTGAAGTTGTGGGCCAGAATAAGAAGCCCAAAGGAAGAGGTGCTGTTGCGGGATGTTGGGCAGGCATTAAGGAGTGTTAATGGGAAAGGGGGTTGTTTAACCTTGGATCCCTAATCTAGTCTGTCCTCAGATAAAGCAGAAGTCGTCTGTTAAAGGTTTTAGCAGGAATACGGACCCTGGGCAGAGGGTGCAGTCTGGGGTTGTTGGGTAGGTTTTAAGGGCTGTTTGCCAGCAATGGGCAATGTTTTACCTGGGGTCCCTAAGACCAGCCTGACCTCTGGTAAAGGAGCTGGAGGTGTGGGCCAGGATACAGAGCCCCAGTGGAGGGGTGTTCCTAATTTTATTTTTGGTATTACTTTTAGTGAAATAATTTGGTATCATTTCCCCTCTCCCTTTCCTCCCTCTAGCTCCTCCAAGCTACCCTCACTTTAACCCCTTTTATGCACCCTAACTCTCATACTTACAGCCTTTTTTAAAATTATCATATGAATACACATATCTACTGTGCTGAATGCATTTTTTTGTTGGTGATTTGTATATGATTTAAAGGCTCTCCACTCTGTATTGTATGACCAATAGAAGGGCTCATTCCTTGGAGATGCTAATTATCCTTCTCTTGGGAGCAATTACTTGCCTTTAGGAGTGGTACCTTGCAAAATTTCCCACTCTTGCATTGATATTGCTATTTTATGGTCATGTTTATGCAGCTATTTCTAGAAAAGACTTTCATAGTAACTTCAACTCTACAACCGTTTTTTTTTGGATTGTTTGTCTTTTGTTGTTGTTTGTGTGTTTTCTTTTTTTTCTTTTATTGACAGTAGATTCTTTCCTTCATTCAATATATCCTGATTACAGTTTCTCCTCCCTTTACTCCTCCCATTTTCTCCCCACTTCTCCTCCCATATGGTTCTACTCTGTTTCTGTATCTTATTAGAAAAGAACAGGCTTCTAAAATATAATAGCCAAATATGACAAAATAAAATATAATAAGATAAAGCAAAAACCATCATATAGAAGTTGGGCAANGCAAAGCAACAGAAGAAAAAGAGCCCAAGAGAAGACACAAGAATCAGAGACATGCAATGGCTGGAGAGATGGCTTAGGGTTAAGAGCACTGACTGCTCTTCTAGAGGATCTGGGTTCAATTCCCAGCATCCACATGGCAGCTCACAACTGTCTGTAACTCCAGTTCCAGAGGATCTGGCATCCTCATACAGAGATGAATCCAGGCAAAACGCCAATGCACATAAAATAAAAATAAATATAAAAAAAAAAGAATCAGAGACACACTCATTCACATACTCAGGAGTCCCATAAAAGTACTAAACTGAAATCTGCTCAGTTGGTTTAGAGAGACTTATCCCCCTGGTGTTCTTAATTCCCTCTGTCTCTTATACTCTTAGGCTTCCTCTTAGGCAGGGTTCTGAGCTCTCAGGGGAGGTATTTGATGGAGACATCCATTCAGAGGTGATCCAAAGATATTTTAAATTGCCTAGTTTGTGGAATTTGGTTGAGACCACTGTAGGAAACCAGGTTGGACCTTGCCATCTAAATTGAGGTGTGAAATTATGGTGAGCAAGTTCAAAAACAACTTTGCTTTGTTTTGATGAATGTTTCCATTTGCATCACCTATAAGCGTCTCCNTGGTAGAGAATAATGTTCAATATCAAGAGAAAAACTTACAAAAAATACATCTAGATATTTTCATATATTGTGAGGCAAATGCTGAAGATTAAACTTTCATCCAGCTGGTGAATTTAAGAGCCCTAAAGCCCTATAAAGACTGGAAAATGCAGCAGAGTGTGGTTTTGGTTGTTTTCTGCATGTGTTTGTATGTATGTTTTTATCTGCCTGTTTTTAAAATTTAGAGANACTATGCGCAAGGCATGGTGGTATACATTAATATGAGATATATTTTTTTTAAATGGGTTAAGAGTTGTTTTCCTCAGCAGGAAAGGACCTCATGCTTTAAATGATGAGGAAGAGAAATGGGGAATGATGATCTCCTCCTGATATCATGATACAATAACAGGAGTACTTCAGTCCAAGAAGTTGAACACTTGAGGATGGCTCTTGGCTTCCTACCCAGGGTCAGCCTCAGAGCAAGCAAAATAAAGACAATGTCAAAATACTGCCAGGCTTTGATGGGCCTGAATATTTTAAGTTACTGTGGGTAGGGCAGTGAGTGTGATCTGGAGCAGGAGGATGGCAAGCACTGCTGTGATACTGGCTATTGCTAAAGAAAAAGGAAAAGCTCTCAGTTCAACTCCTATTCTTCCTGGCTGTTTCCTATAGGAAGACAATCACCCGCTACACAGCAGTCCATCACATTGGGAACTGTCATTCTCAGGGATCTATATTTGTAAGTTGCTGAGCTGATCTGAGTCAACAGCTTCTCTAAAACCCATGCCTTTGCTTTCAAAGCCTAGNGTTTAAGAATTTTGTTCTACAGAGTTAATGGATGCTGTTTAAGCTTCAGTGGTTAAATATCCAATCTGAGTGCTCTCCTAGGGAATGGTGAATTTTCTCAGTCTGGTTTTATTANATTGATTTCCCTTGGGCTTTTATACCTCAGGTCTTCTATATATATCGAGCTGACAAATACTAAGTTCTCATCTTCCTTAATTTTCAGATCCTGAAAAATAATCTGATACTCCCTGGGAAAATGAGTTCACAGAGTAAAATAACAAGACTTTTAGAAAATAAAGGCATTTCCCACTCTTATCCTAATATAAAAATATGATAAAAGGCATATGGCAGAATCAAGATATTATGAATAAATAATTTCATATATTGTGTATTTTAGAAGTAGACTGGGAAGCCNAATTAAGACATATAAATATGCCAAATTCTAACTTCATTTTTAAATGTAGAAATCAACTCATAAATAATTAAAAATGAATAATTTAAAATAGGTCATATAACAAAACATAAGCTAATACTAACCAGTCTAAATAATTGATATATTATATATTATGTATTTTATACTATATTTTATATATAGACAACCTTACCATTCACAGACAAATTCTGATGCTGTAGAAACAACCAGTTTTGCTCTGCATTGATTACAAAAGACACTTAAAATATAAGGAGAGGAAAATACAGAAGAGAAAGTATGAATAAAGTCTTTTCATGCCATAATTACATAAACACCTAGCTACACTTATATTTGATAATTATAGCTTAAGAGACAAAATAATCTGAGAGTATCCCCAGCTAATGAGACACTTTGAATTTATCAAGAATGTTTAGATAAGAACACAAGGGTAATAAATTAAACTCAATGTAAATGAACCATGTATTAAGAATAATGCAAGGGCAATTAGATAAATCTACAATGTTCATGTTAGATTTAGTACAGGCCTTNTACTTATTGATGACTAAGAAGCTTAAATAAACAGTGGTATATACATCTTCACAACATTGAAACTCTGAAAACATATTGTTAAACAGCTCATGTTGTAGAAATACATGTGATTCTGAAAATGGGCTATGATGAAAACATTGCATAAGAGAGTATGTTACAGCAAACCATATCATAAGAAAAATGTGGGCAGGCTGATCTCTGTGAGTTAGAGGCCAGCCTGGGTTACCAAGTGAGTTTCAGGAAAGGCACAAAGCTACACAGAGAAACCCTGTCTCGAAAAACCAAAA
>LZPO01108891.1:7742-20161 GCA_001675575.1 Neotoma lepida
TAAAAAAAAAAAAGAAATGGGAAGAGGTCTAAGGAGAACCACTGGGGTTGAGGACAGGCAAGAAGCAGGTGTCATTCCAGCCAGTAATTACTCAGAAAAAAATTGAGTTTTTACAGTGTGTTATACATTTTTTACAGTGTGCTATAATTTCTTTTTCTCAATATAAAGCCATTGGTATTTTATTTTCTTTTGTTGAATTTTCACATAGGAACTTGCTAAGTTGCTCAGATTGGCTCAAACTCACAACCATCCTAACTCAGCTTCCTGAGTATCTGGAGAATTCTCCACGGTTTCCAGAGTTTTACCAAACTCTTAGAAATCACTTCCCATTTGCTGCTATAAGTATAAAAAATGTCTTCTACCACTGTCATCACTATGACTGTGGCCTTGTTAGATTACAGTAACAACTAAGAAGGAAGTATGCCCAAGATCAGTCACCTTTCTCCCTCTACTTAGAAATCACCTTCCAAAAGTGCCACCCACCCCACTACTATTGAACTCTAACTGTCTTCCATTCTACTTGTCACTCATATCCATTAGCAACTGTTAACTAACTCTCCCCTTCAAATTTCCTTAGGTTTTCAATATCCTTCCTGAAGCTCTAATCACCCTCCAGAATAACCAAAATACCTTAGGCAGGGATTCCTTCAGAATACTGTCGAGGCCACCCTGACCTCTCTTATCAGAGTACCTGGTTTATTCTGACTTATTCTGAGAATTCTAAATTACTAATTAGTTTTGCTTTATTTCTTTTAAAACAAATAATTATTGGAGCTGGGAAGATGGCTTAATATAGTAGGAGTGCTTGCTCTGCAAGCATGAAGATCTGAGTTCAAATCTCCAGAAAAAAGCCAGGCATGGCTGTATGTATTTGCAAGCCTAGCACTGGAGGATTTGGATAGGTGGACTGTGAAAACTAGCTAGCCAGGCAGTGTAGAGGAAAAGGTTATCTTCAGGCTCAGTGAAAGATGCTTTATCAAGGCAATAAAGTAAACAGTAATAGAAGACACCAAATATCCAGTGTCCTGGCCTGGCCAATGTCTGAGTAAGCACAGGTAGGGGTGTGTAGGGGTGTGTGTGTGTGTGTGTGTGTGTGTGTGTGTGTGTGTGTGATAGTAGTTTTTGTGAGGTCAATTTTAATATGTATTTCTGAAGTGAAATCTCTGTCATTCTTCTGGGTTCTATTGTGCCCGATGTCAAAAATAAGCCTGAATAATTCCAGGTTGAGGGTTTTTCCTGATGCTTTCTGCCATTGTTGTCAGTGACATTCCATGCACAGAAAGACTGAAATGTTGAAAGACAGAAATATTTTCTGTAATGCAGACCATGAAGACACAGTTATTAACTTGCCTTTATGAATTACTTAATCCTCAAGTTATTTATCTTCTGTTTTATTTGTTATGATCTGAAAATGGTATGTTAAAATCTGCAGCTGGAATTATGTTTCCACTGATCTGCCTGCTTGTGTAAAGATTTGTTTTGGTTTTGTGTTTTAGTAGTAAACCTGGATTTGTATCTTTGATGTCTTCATTTTAGATTTTTATCTTTATCTTTCATCAATATTAAGTGACTATTCTCATTTCTTCTAATGCTTTTTGCTTATGATTTTGTTTTTAATAGGCATTAACAGCACCTTCTCATCATTGNCTCTGTTCAGATTTGCTTGCTATATCCTTAATTAAGTCTGAAACTTTTTGTTTGTTTTTTTCTGTTATACTTTGAAGTATGTGCTTGAAGATTTTATTAGAAGAGCAGAATTGAATCTTATAAAAGGAAGTTAAATTGTTAAAGTTTAATTTACCAGATAATCAATCATCTTTATCTCATATTTGCCTTTCTATATTTTAAACTACCTTGACAACTTTTTATCAGCTAATTTTTAAGAATATTGTGAGCCAGGCATGGTACTACATGCATAGAATCTGAACACTTAGAAAGCTAAGGGAAAAGCGTCAGAAGTTCAAGACCAACCTGAACTATATAGGTAATTTGAAGCTAGGTCAGACTACATGAGAACCTGTTCAAAAACACACAAAAATACAATAGTGATTTGTCTTATGCTATGCTATGGTGAGTTGAAAAGATAACATTCAATTATATCAGTACTTACCTATAGGATGCNCAAAACCAGAATCTATCTGTCTACCCTCCCCAAATGCACATGTCACATCTATCCATGATAGCTGAATGCATGGCAAATACACAGTAGATGGGTAGATAGACAGATAGATAGATAGATAGATAGATAGATAGATAGATAGATAGATAGATAGATAGATAGATAGATAGATTAAAGCCACATGGAAACCTATCACTGTAGAAGACTCCTAAAATATATACATGTATGAAAGGAATTTAAATAGAGCCAACATATAATGGGGGAGATAATGCCCCAATAAGACATCTTATGCCACAATGCAAAACCTCCAGTGCCAGGAATGGTTTAAAGCTTGTTGAGTCACTGGACAAAGGGGTTCCATAGATGTCCACAAATACCATAGGCTATTGCCAAAGCAATAGAGATCAGAACCCTATGGCTGAAGATAACACTTACTTACGTCATTGAACAATGGAGAAATTGAGTTGATGCCCAACTAAAAGCTTTACCCTTACTGACTATGTTCATGGTGCTGGAAGACACTCTATATGTCACCAGAGGAGAAAAGTAATCATCAATATCACTCAGCTATAGGTATAGATACATAGATGATTGACTGATAGATAGGTAGGTAGATAGATAGATAGATAGATAGATAGATAGATAGATAGATAGATAGATAGATAATGACAGACAAGAGAGTTAGATACATAGAACAGAGAAACATAGAATAGAGAGAAATGATAGATGATGAGGGATTTATTAGATAGATAATGATAACAGACAGACAGATGACAGATAGACAGAGAGCAATACATTGACTCATGTGAAATCTGAAAGTCAATGTGTTTCATGCTTCTCCAGTCTCACTTTAACACATAGATTCAGTGTGAGTTCACTGCACCATCCTACCTCCATTTTCTATGGAACATTTTTTTAAAAATATTCTGCTTTCCACTCTTATTTACATAAAACAATGATTTCAGTTTCATTCTGAGAGTACCAGCTTCATTAGTCATTTCTGTGTGTTTTTTTTTAATAATGGCTCCAGTCCTGGACTCTTTAAGCCACATGCCTATGTTTGAAGAGCCTGTTCCATATCTGTATTTCCAATCTTTATATTTGGCTAAACATCAGACACAAGGAACAATNTGAATAGGTCTTCTTTTAAATCCACATAATCTCCTCCATCAAATGACAGTGTTATTTTTCTTTTAGCTGTTAATACCCTGTTTTACANAAGAAACCTCTGATATGTGCCTGGTATTTGTTTCTACATGATTATACTTTATTTTCATTTGTATTTCCTTCTCTGTGGAATTCTGTTGAATTTTAAGATTGTTGCCTTTGGGGAAAAGACCACAGGATTTATTTCACTGTAAGACTGCTAAGGTTATCTGCAGTCTTTGATTCACAGATGAGTATATGTTCCCGTTTTCTAAATCTTTATCATAATATTTACTATATTCTCCATTTTCATGGCATCATTCTCCATATTCACTGGAGAAGTGAGAAGAGAATGGTTCCAAACTAGTGATAACAGGATCATGGGGCATGGATGACTTGTTCAACTACTTTGGTTCTCATGGGTTCTGTTCTTTCCNTTTTCCAGGTTTAAAATAGGAAGGCAGATCCGCAGGAAGGAAACGTAACCCAGCTTCCANGAAAAGTCANCATATTACATTTGCCAAATTAGATTCTCTTACTTTCTCNTCCTGGACTCTGATGCTATAAATTATTTTTATGCTAGGAAACTGAGAAACTAGAGTCCTGTGTGACATCTATCTTGTAAAATAAAAGTCCTAATTCCTCACACATATACTGCTTCCAGCCCACGATCTCCACAAGTCCTTGACTAATTCACCATAGGTAAAATCACTATAGACCCTGCCCTGCCCATGCTTGGCACAGCTCCAGTCTCTAGTGGGGAAAACGAGGCCAGTGGGAGGCTGCTGAGGGTAAAACAGGACTCACCCCTCAGAGCATAGGTGCTGTATCTCACAAAGGCTATGTCATAGCTAGCTGGCACTTTGTTCCATGCTAGACACTGAGGATGTGAGCAGTTGGAGGCTACCTCGTCCTATTATCTGTGCTCATCACATACAAACTAAGAGGTCATTTCCACAGCTATGTCTTTTAATCCACCTACAAGCATCGGTGTCAATAACAGACTCTGGGAAACTTTTCAATCATTCTTAGTTTATAGCTCAAGCATTCAGTTGTTTGTATGATCTTAAAACTTCACCCAGAATCACAAAGAACCTAGGAGAGACATTAATCAGAGACTCTGCAGGATTATAACTCATATAGGACCAGCCCTGTCTTCTTTTGATTCTCCAAATTGGCATTGCTTCAGAACTCTGCACCCCACGGCCGACTGTGGAAAAAATGAAATTGTCAAGAGAACACAGATTGAAACAGGTATCCTTCTTGGTCCACAAGTGCAAGAACCTCATCAAGGACTTACAGGAGAAAGGGCCAATTGGAGTTTCCTTGGACAGGAAGTTCCATCCTCGTTTTCATGATATTAAAGTGAAAGCAGGAATGTATAGATAAAGAATATTCAGAGAGTTGCTAGATAAATGTTCAAGTGTGTTCTGGTTATCCTAAAATCCTTGTAGGTAAGATATAAAAGGGTTCTTGGAAGGGTCTTGTAAAACCAAAGGGTAGATCACAAAAGGAAGTCTTCTTTCATTATATGTGTAAANGCTACTAGGGTCATGTGTTCTGGAATTCTTGGATATATTATGTGTCCCAGTTTCAGTTTTAGTTGTCAACTTGACACAGCCTATAGTCAGCATAGAGAAAAGCCACCATTAAGGACTTGCCTATAACACACCATCCTTTGGGCATGTGAGTGAGGAGATTGATAATTGATGTAGGAGAGTCTGGCCCACGGTTGGTGGCACCATTCCCTAGGCAGNTGGTCCTGGACTGTTTGAAAAACACTGGCTAAGCATGGGCCTGTGAGTGAGTGTGTAAGCAGTGTTCCTCCATGATTTCTGAGTCAAGCTCTTGCTTTAGTTCCTGCATGGACTTCCTCCAATGTAGGGCTGTGACCCACAAGTTTAAGCCAAATAAACTCCCCCTCTCCTAAGTTGCTTTTGTTCAGAATGTTTTATCACAGCAACAGAAATGAAACATAGAACACTATGCCTGCTGTTGCTCCTGTGGAATTTAATTGTGTTGAATTTGAATTTGGTACATAATCCGAATGACTAAACATTTTATGGGCCATGGAATCCCCCTGATCTCTGGATGGAAAGGAACCTCACATGAGGAAGAGTTAAGGAAAGCCTCAGGTGTAACTCTCCTGATACAGCCCATCAAATGATGCCAACATAATACAAGACCAGAANGACTTTGCTCTCCTTTGCAAAATCAATCATTAAATCCCCATTGGTCAGTCTCAGAGGTCCTGCATTGCTCCTATATCACTGCCTCACTTATGTCCCACCAGGAAAATACAATAGTCAACCATCCCTCTTCTAAGTAAGTTTTGAAGCTTATACTATTTGCTCTTTTGGGGGTGGGCTGTCCTCCTCCCCCTTGCTCGGGCTGAACAGTATCTACCTGCATAAATCTTTGCCAAGCTTTATCTGCTAGGTTTTGTTACAACTTAACCACGTATCTTTAGGCTGTCATTTTTTATTTCTCCCATCCCTGTAAAGCAGATTCTTGGGCTCTGTTATACATCCGAATTATCTAGAAAGAATAAAAAATATTCATTATGGGTGAACTTTNTTATATATAAATTACATCTCTAGGGTCTCTGCTTCCTACAACACAGCTTCTCATATGTCAAAGTACCGACAAACAACCTCAGAGTCTTGTTAACAGACAAAATATGGTCCTATAATTCTCAGAAGGTCCTTGGATTCTGTATTTCTCACAGGGTCACGGATGGTGCCATCCCTACAAGTCTCAGGGACCACATGTCAGGAAGCAAGGTCCTTCGTCTCCAGGAAGTGCAATTTAACAAAACTCACCCTTGACTAACAAAGCCCAAAGCCTCCCCTTTCTCCACCTCCTTCTAATTCTTGTTTGTAAACTTCCAAAGATTTGTTTTATAAAAATGCTTTGGACTACTTCAGATACAAAAGGAATTTAAATACTTCTCTGTTTTTCAAAACCATTTTTGTTTTGTTTAGACTAAGAGAAACTTCTTTAAAATTACTTCCACTGTCTTTGTACATTTGTCAACAAAAGATGAGAAATACTTGTTTATACCAGAATTAATTGGTTGAACCTAGAGTTACAAAAATAATTTTCAGGAATACACACCTAAAAAGGAGAGAAATTAAAATAACTCTGTTTATGGTTTTCACTTTATTTTCTCCACATTTTATTTTTTTAAAAAACAAAACACAAAACCACAACCTCCCCATAAAACCTTCCCTGCCTGCCCTGTCTGGATTTTTTGTGATCACCTTTGCTTCTGTGATCTTGTCTTACCCTTATTTCTTCATTTCTTATCAACTACCCCTTGACCACCTATCTGTGATACCATACCAGGCCTTTAAGCATCAAGAGCTTACCCTAGGTATTAGCTATTTTTCTCATTGTTCTGACTAACTATCTCCTAAAAACTAGTTGAGGAAGGAAGGGTTTATTCTGAATTATAGTTTGAAAATGTCATCCATCATGGTGGAAAGATCATGGGGTAGCTGGTCACACAGTATCTGTAGTTAAGAAAAAAGAGAGATGAATGCTGGAGCTCACTTCTCTGTCTTCCTTTGGTTCAGTCCAGGACCTCAGCCTATGGCACGGGGCTGCCTACATTCAGGGTAGAAATCCCCTGCTCTGTTAATCCTTTCTGGACACACCCTTAAAGACACATACCCACAGAAGCAGGCACATACACACACACAGAGGTATACACACACGAATACACATACTCATACCATATTTACCCACAATAATAACAAATAAAATGAAATTGCTTTTAAATGATGTAGAAATAAAAGAATTAAGATGCCATTATATTGAAAGTCGGACACAGTGCAGACCTGTTTACTTAAGCAGAAAGCACATCACATGCTAATGAACATAGGCTATGGCCACATTGCTGACAATACACATATGGCTAATAGCACATATTCTGGATCACCAAAAGAAGAATGAATCCTTTGCTGAGACAAAGAAAAAAAAATGGTGTATATAATTCCTTGCTAATGCTGTCTGAGCCAGCCTCATCTCACTACAGTTTTGAAGCTTATACTATTTGCTCTTTTGGGGTGGGGTGTCCTTCTCCCCCTCTCTCGGGCTGAACAGTATCTACCTGCATAAATCTTTGCCAAGCTTTATCTGCTAGGTTTTGTCACAGTTAACCACGTATCTTTAGGCTGTCATTTTTTATTTCTCCCATCCCTGTAAAGAATTGTTACTCGGCTATATTCCTTGTAGAAAATGCCGGGAACTTTCAAGCCAAAGAATGCTCTTATACAAGGAACTATTGATGTTTAAAATGAAAATACAATTCAAGTCAGGGTTCTGCAGCTAGGGAGAAAAAAATAATGACTTACTTGGGAATTATAAATAAAAATCCCGATATTGCCCTGGACAGGACAAGAATAGGGAGAGAAGTGCGCTATGTATAGTATAGCCTCGATGTGTTAGATGAAGTGCTGCTTCTTNTGCATAGCGTCAGTCTGATTTAGAGCGACTCAGCTCTGCTACTCCAGCCCCTGGCACTCTTGTCTAATAATCCCTCTGTTTATTGTTGTGTACCATTTGGCTATTAGCAGCACCAGGCCTCCAAAAGCTTACCTGCCAAAACAAGAGCCCCTAAGGGCTCACCACAAAGCTGAAAACTAATAGATCGAGCGTTCATGAAATGCCTTAGTTCTAGTTTAAATTCATTATCTTCAGCATATATTGGCAATGGGGCAATCATCAGGAGATGGTGGCTTCCAGTCTCCCACATTTCTCCCGAACTTCTGCTATCAACTTGGCAGCATGATAAAAGGCCTGGTCATTGTTGTGAGACAAACTGAGCTATCAGAGATAAAAGCAACTCCCCTAGAAATCAAAGACGTCACATCTGTGAGAAGGCTAAATAGATTCATTCAAAACATCTCCTTCTTTAAGAGAGAAATGAAAATGCTTTCTGGAGTGATAGGATCATTAAGTCACCTACTGCAAAAGGGGCTCAAAGACTTTTCCATCTTCTCCCTCGTTAGAGTCAAGCTTTAATCTCCCATGTCTTTGCCCATGAGCCACCTGCTGCTCCCACTGGTAATGCCTGACAGTCAGTGCTAGGAGCAAGAAAGGCTAGATGTGAGGTCACCCTCAACATTTGCCTTTATGAAGTGAGTTGGCCAGAGACTTGTCAAGACATACAGACTGTAAGGGAAAGGCTTGAGAGACTGAAGGCTGATTCATAAAAAGTCACTCAAAAAGTATCCACTTTTTTTTCTCAGTNCCAAAATATTCTTTGTTTTAATTTTGGCAAGTGTTGTACATTGACGTTAATTGTATGACCACTGTTATTATTAACACTATCTCTACCATTTGCAGAGCAATCAGCATGCTAAGCCTGCTGCTGAATGTGTCATGCACATTATCTGTTCATTATTAGATAAGCCCTATCCCCTGCTATGGGCACTGGGGCAACAGTCACGCTCACACCAGACACCAGCCTTTCTCTAAAAAGTGCACAATATGATTTATCAGTTTATTTACCTACTGCTTGTAGTACGCCATTTATATTTTGAAAACAATGTAACTGAGGGTTGAATTTTGACCAAGATTACACAGTAGATAGAGGAGATATCAAAACTGTAATCCTGACCCCACAGCTACACACCTAACCTCACAGCTGCCCCGCCATTCTGAGGCTCTGAAGTGGCATGGACAATCACTTGGGAGGTTGAAATCTTTGAATGTTTGCTGGCTTTAGAATGGAAGATTTATTGGTTTTCAAGCAGTTGGGTTAAGAAAGCTNCCAGTTGTCAGAATAAAAACAGCAAATTGGCAAGATCCCTGATGTTTTTACATTTGCTCAGAGGCACTGTTGATCTGTCTCCTCCCACTCAGACACACTTTTAAAGACATATCCATCTCAGTCCTTGAACAATGACTCCTCAGATTTATCTCAGATGCTAATTTTAGTGTTGTGGGGATCTTTGTAACTCATCACGACAACTGGGATCAATACTCAAAAGGTACTGCCCTGAGTTGCGTAGGCTCAGCCCACACCAGGCTCTACACTAGACAAGAAATAACAGGNTGTGATATTACAAAAGAAATATGGAAGGGACACTTTGAAAGCACATCCTGTGCTTTTTTGCAAAGTGTGGAGGNTTCATTATTTGTTTTTAGCAGCAGTGCCCCCATGGTGCCCTTNAAGCAGATGATGTTACATCAGCTCCATTATCTGGCTTCCTNNTTCTTTTCAACTATAAAATCAACTCCTCAGAAACTGAACTTTTAAAATCATGTGGAAAAAAATAAAGAATTCTAGTTTAAAGTTCATCGAGTATCCTCAAACACCAAGTCTACCACTTCCACAAACATCCTTTGATTATTATTTTGCCTTTTTGAGGCAGATGTCATACAGCCAAGATAATCTTTAACTCTTGACTGACCTGCCTCCACCTCTTGACACCTTCCCATTTCTTACAAGCATTGTATCTCCTGAAAACTGTCTGTTCTATTAAATGGGAAAATCTCAAAGGAGAAAGGATAGGATAGAGCATGGGTATTAGCGGAGTCAGCTCCCTTGGAATCTTCATCTCACTTAATTCAGTAAGATGTTCTATACCAGAATCCACAGCAGCANATATGCAATGTCAGACTACTTTAATAAAGCAGCATGAGCCCCCCAGGAAGTAGGCTGGGTAAGATGTGAATNAAATTCCTGTCATTTAAGACTGGGAAGCCATTTTGTCCCTTGGGTTTAACTGACTGTAAGTCCATCACGATACTCTCAGTCTCCAAGAGTGACTATGTGTCTGAAGATATTGTACAAACAATTGTACAAAATGAAGATGCAAAGATCTACAGAACACCTACTGTGTGGCCGACATTGTACCTAGTTATTTTACCTTTGTAAAATCTCACAGTGACCTGAATGAAACTCAGTGCAGTGACATGAATGAAACTCAGTGCAGTGACATGACATTCCCAGAGACACCCAGACAGGATACAGAGAAACTGATCTGGCCTCTTGACCTGTTGCCAAAGTCTNTATATTTNCAATATTCTCTTCTTAATATTCTTAATCAGTGAGTATCAAGCTACAAAATACCAAACATATCAGGAAAGACTCCAGAAATACACGAACAATACTTCACACTAAAAACCAACTGAATTTAAATCTTTAAAAATAAATGCATGTTCATCACATGTCATGTGAANTGGTGGGCTTAACTGAAAAGCATGAGGTCAACTTCACAGTTNGAATCATCAGACTAAATGGAAAGAGATTATTGTCTCCTCCGCAGCCCNCTCCTGTAGAGCANCACAAGCAACCTAGAATCTAGCTGGTGATGATTCCCACAAGACTCCCTGTTTGAGTGTTTCAAGAGGGGTGGTTACTGATCCTCAGAACCCTCACTATGAATNCAAGGTACAGTGTGGTGTAACAGTGTTCAGTGCAGCNTACTGCTCTAAAGATCAGGGGAATGAACACACCTGTTTCCAAATTCTAGTCCTTCTGTTCTTGAGGAGTAAAGACTGTCACTGTTTTCAACTCTGCATCCTTCCAGTCAATGAAGTATCTCCATGAGAAATTGTTCTGAGTAAAGGTAGTACCTGCCTGTGTTCTGAGGGACGCCATACAGTCCTTTAGACTCTGAAGGAATGAGTGTGCCTACNTTTAGACACAATATACTCCCCATCTCATGGTCTTATTTCAAGGAGACTGGTCCCCAAGGTCTCATTTACCTGATAAGCATTAAGTACTTCAGGAGGTCCTGGGGATCGGCCTTGAGAGAAACTTAGTGGATTAAAAAGGCAGAAGCACTGAGGAACAGCGCCACAAGCNTTCATTCCATTTGCGTGGAACCACACAGCTCAACACGTGGAGGCACACGGANTCCAGCATCTGTTGGTCAGCCCCACNTTCTCTGCATGTCCAGCAGTTAGACATTGCCTTCCCCAACATGACCCAAGNCTGATCTCAAGCTTACAATCCTCCTGCCTCAGCCTCTCCAGTGAGGAAATGGCAAGTGTGCTCCACTGGGCCAGGTTCTCTCCTCCCCTTTCATCACTGAGGTCCTGGCTGCACCNTANGCATCCCCAGCCATTGTTCCTNATTCATCCTTTACAGGTGTAGTTATGGTTCTGTGTTTGCGTGTGTATTTGTGTCACTGTGTGCATATGTACACCTTAAGTTTTAAACATCGAAGAGACAAGAATGAGAGTCAACCCTGTAAAAGGATTTATGTTCAATTTATATATGTATTCTAGGCCAGTCAGTAGATTCTGATCCTTATAAAATTATCAGTTCCTTCTAANGAAAAGAAAAGACATAGGCTCAACTCAGANAGCACGACTTGAAATCAGACTCTACTCCTAATTAACTTGATGGCTCTGGGCAAATTAATAAAGACACCNGTTGTGCCTAAGATGGACAGAGTATTTCATAGGGATTAAATAAGGTAACANAGGGAAAAGGTGTAAAACAGAGCAGATGCACAGAAGGAAAGACTCCCAGAAGTGGCCACCATTACCTGAAGCATGCCTCAGTTCTATAAGTACAGTGGTCTGCATTCCTCCTGGTTAGGGTTCAGGACAGACACAAAGTCCATCAGGNAACAGAGTACACACTTCCTCCATGAGAACTTAATAGAAACTAGTGAAAAACCTTTCCGAGAAAATAGTCCCACAACATGACTTAGACAAAGCCATGATTCTGTTCAAGAATGTACAGCTATAGGGGGCAGCTCAGGCACTAAAGTGTTTGCCACACGTGTGTGGAGAGCTGAGTTTGATTCCCAACGCCCATGTAAAGCCAAGGGCAGCAGTGAAATCTTTATCCCAGCCCTGAAGAGGTTGAGATGCTGAATCTCTAAAGCTAACTGGGTAGCCAGTGCAGCCAGAGTGAGCTCCAGGTTTAAAGATGACCTCAAAAATAAGGTGGAGAGCAACGAAGGAAGACACTCAGTACTGACTACTGACCTCTGGTCTACACACACACACATACACACACACACACACACATACACACATACACACACACATACACACACACATACACTCACACACATACGTACACACACACATACACTCACATACATACGTACACACACACATACACACACATACACACACATACACACACACACATACACACACACACATACACACACACACA
>LZPO01108891.1:20983-35442 GCA_001675575.1 Neotoma lepida
CCCCCCCCACTTTCTAATAAAACTCTCGTTAGCGGGTTTGTCGTGTTCGTGACCTTTTCCCTTGCAGAGTACTATCGCCACAAAAAACTAACACTTGCTAAATTAGAGACAAATCATTTCATCCCAGACTGGGGATTTTAGCTGGAATGCTACCTTAAAATGCAAGACTTTTACAAAATATGGTGAAAATGTCAGCTATCCCAAACAGTCACNATCGGGGACACCTANATGACTTAGCATTCCATTCTTCAGTCTCCCCTGTCCGTTAGCTTTCCTTANACTNCTTAGGGACTCTGGCCAGCTCAAGAGTGGCAAGCATGGCTCTGGCAAGCCTCGCCCTTCTCCTCCATTCCCTCAGCCTTGTTAAAAATCATTAGATTANGTTCCTGAAGGTAGCCCCCAGGGTCTATTCCCTTATTTGGTTACTTCCTNCTCCTGAGGCTGACTACCAAGATCCAGCTATCAAAGTATTAAATTCAGAATCAAAAGTCCACTTTGGTTCCCCTAATTAATATGCCCAATTAAAATTAAATACCTCATCCTAACCTGGGGTTTTCCCATACACCCTTACAAACCACAATTTTCCTATGTGTCATGGCTGTCTCCNCTCTATCCAGATAGTCCTTTGACATTCCCTCCCTGGGACAAATACCCCTGTCCCCTTTCCCTTGTTCCCTTCCCCATTTCCCTTGTCCTCTATCTCCTGTGTTTATCTCTTATTCCCTGCCCTCTGTCCCTCTGGGGTAAATAAATCTCCTTTGTGCTGTGAACTTGACCTTGAGAGTCTTGAGGGTCCTGATACTTTTCCTTTTAGCTTCTGTGCTCAAAAGCTACAACTTCACCAGGAATTGCCCTTTCAGACTTGAGGGCAAACCAAAGAGATAAAAAGTTAAAGAAATGTAATGGNACACATTCACTAAGCCAGTTTCTTACACNAGCAGAGTGAAGGGCGGAGTGGCAGCACTGTGTTTAGGAGCTGCTGGGTGCTGTCCATCACCTGCTTTCTCCCATGGGAGCTGCAGTCAAGGACAGGGACAAGAGAGCANGTACTCTTGTCCTCAATGTTTTATATAAGCAGGAACTGAGGGCCTGCCTTGATGTTCTCAGGGAACACACATTNGATGAAGGATGGCAACTTTTATTTCACAGATCAGTAAACTGATAAACACAAAGAGATGGAAATTAACTTGTTCAAAGCACCCAGAGGGAAGAAAATCTGTAGATTGAAAAGTCTGAAGCCACAGCTCATCTGTTGCCATGGCTTCATCTTGTACTTCTCATGGTATATTAACAACAAACCAAAAACAACAGCAGAAGACTTTGGACTGCCAACCTCACTAATACTNTAAGAAAAGAAAGTCAAACACTGTGTGTTTATTGTTGTTTGTATGTTGGTTTGTTTGAAATGGGATTTCCAGTAGCCCANGATGACCCTGAATCCACTAAGCGCCTGAGGATCCCAAGAATACAGCACTGGTGTTATGATATTGTATGNGAGAGGTACCCTGAGGGTATCCTGCTCTTGCAGAGAACCATGCTGGGCAGATACAGTGAGATGCACGCCATGCAGGGCATGGCGGCGGCCAGTGATACACACCCCAGATGCTGCATCCATGTGGAGAGTTTATTATAATAGAGAGATGAGGAGGCAGAAAGACAGAAAGAGGGAGAGAGAGAGGGAGGAGAGGGCAAGGGGTTCGAGAGGTGTGCACCTTGTGGGAGGAAAGCAGAAGAGAGAGAAGGAAGGGGTGGAGTTTTCCCTTAAGAATAGGCTTCTACCTCAGGACACAGGGTGTCACCAAGGGGTGGGATCAGAATATTAACAACTGGGACCATCAAAAGTGAAACATTCTTTACATTCAACCCACAAAGCAAAATATGCAGGGGTCAGACACNGAAGGCAAGCCCAGTGCCAGCCGTTAAGGTAACCATGAAAGCAGTGCACTAAGAGAACAGAGGCTCTGTGAGGAGACTGGCAGCTGGCACCAAGGTAAAATGTCAAAGGTGTTGTCATCTGTCATCAGCTATCCAGCCTGAAAGCCTTTTGCTTCATCACTGGCAAGGAGTCCACGGCAAATGAGCACAGGAGAACAATGGCAGGTGATGAACTATATTCATTTCAAAAANCTAAACTAGGAATCCCACTCAGGAAAAGGCTTAAAATGAAATAAATCACAATATTCAAAGCTGTAAATGAGACAGGGACACATAGGGCAGATGCAGATAAATTTCCCTACAAAGGAACAAGAGTTTATAAATGGTCCTCACTAGCGCATTTGAACAATAAAGAGGAAATACTTGATCTTTGAAGATTGCTAGTTTGATTTTTTTAACTGATATTCCTCTTTCTCCAGAAACATGCAGACTGTCTGAACACTTAATCACAAAAGCACTTACTTAGTTGAACGAGGAAAAGACATTTCTTCCCAGATGCACTGTGAAACCTTTAGCCCCACTTTACCACTGAAAGTGAATTTGGTGTTAAGTGAGCAACATCTCCTTAAAATTATTTACCCCACAGTTCATATGTTGCCCTCTATCTGTAACACAGCTAGGACCCTTTGAGTTCAATACATGCAATCAATACCAAGTTCCCAGGAAAATAAAAGAAGAATCCAGTACTAAGGGTGATAAAAACAAAATCAATATTCTGTATCTGTTTTTCAAGCCTCTCAATCATTCTTCCAACATCCTCACTACATCAGGGTGGAAAATTCTTCTCACAGTGACATGAACAGCCCAATTGCCCAATAGTAAACTGAGTCCAGAAGCCAGATCTTCAAATTCACTGTTCAACAACAAATCCAAGATCCATTTGACCAGCAGACACAAGGTGCCTTTTGAAATGTAAGAGTAGATATTGTTAAGATACGGCGTGCGAGAGGCCTTGGCTGGTTGGGCCAAGGTGCCCCGGCGGGTGAGTGAGACACACCATGCAGAGGCAGCCTTAATCCTGTCTCTTATACACATCTAGATGTGTATAAGAGACAGCAGTTATTGTTCCACAGTTCATGCATTTCCACCAGCCTGGCTCACTTTATGATCTCAATGTCCCCTGTTCATAGAATCTCTCCTTTCTCTCATCAGTTGGACTCCTGGAGCTCTGCCTGGTGCCCGGCTGTGAATCTCCACATCTGCTTCCATGTGTCTCTGGATGAGGGTCTATGGGCTGTCTCTTATACACATCTAGATGTGTATAAGAGACAGCCCCCTCCCAGTGGAGGCAGGATTAGACCCTCCTCCCTGCACGAAGACTGCCCCAGGTGTCCCACCACAGGCACTGGGCTCCAAAAAGTCAGCCCCTGCACCAGGGACAGATCCCGATCTCACTGCCTGGAGGCCCTCAAACACTTCAAGCCAGACAACTGTCTGAAGCCTCCAGAGGGCCCAGTCCAGCACCATGGGGGCTCCACAGTTATTGTTCCACAGTTCATGCATTTCCACCAGCCTGGCTCACTTTATGATCTCAATGTCCCCTGTTCATAGAATCTCTCCTTTCTCTCATCAGTTGGACTCCTGGAGCTCTGCCTNGTGCCCGGCTGTGAATCTCTGCATCTGCTTCCATCTGTCTCTGGATGAGGGCTCATGGGGGCTCCTCAGCTATGGGTCCATAGTTCATGTGTCTCCACTAGTTTGGCTGGCCATCTCTGTACACCCTCCCATCATGATCCCCCTGTCTCCCATCAACTGGGCTCCTGGAGCTCCGCCTGGTGCCCAGCCATGGATCTCCATAGCTTGGTACTGGCATAAAAACAGACATGTGGACCAATGGAATCGAATTGAAGACCTTGACATTAATCCACACACATATGAAAACCTGATTTTTGACAAAGAAGCCAAAACTGTACAATGGCAAAAAGAAAGCATCTTCAACAAATGATGCTGGCATAACTGGATGTCAACATGTAGAAGATTGCAAATAGATCCATATCTGTCACCATGCACAAAACTCAAGTCCAAGTGGATCAAAGACCTCAACATAAATCCAGCTACACTGAACTTGATAGAAGAGAAAGGAGGAAGTACTCTTGAACGCATCGGCACAGGAGATACCAGTAGCACAGACAGTGAGAGCAACAATTAATAAAGAGGAGTTTTTTCTTAAAGGGGACTTTACATAAGATAACGTCAGGATGCTGGGCGGGTCCCCAAGAGCCGGTTCAGAATAGTAACAGATATTATCCACTGAAGACTAGTAGACACCTTTTTCATGTGGATTTTTCTAAATTCTTGCCTCTGTGAAGCCAACAAGAACCAGAACTTTCCAAAGCTTCCCTTTCATAAAGCAGATTCCTAAATAACCCCCTAGAATTTGTGTTGTTTAATTCATTAGACTTATGAGCCTATAAACTTTGTAGAAACCCATAAAAACCTTCAAGACCCGTAAAGAAACATATGCGCTCAAAAATGAAAACCATAAAGTCAGTATCAGTACATAGTGATTTGTCTAAAAGTGAGCCACTGTATCAGTTTTGAAAATGACTGAATTCATTATTCAGTTTTGCAAATTGCTAAATTCTGCCTCAAAACTACAAAAGAAAACCAAAGCAGTATTTATATCCATTGATTTGTCCACAAAGCATATTGCCAGAGCACCAAATTCTGCATTACTAAAATCACAAGTTGTCAAAAGACTTTCTATCTGAATATAATTTGTAGGGTAGATTTTTCTCACTTGTCTTATGAGTGCATGATTACTGACAAATCGAGGTCATTTTTCAATTAAATGGCCAAGAAGAATCAAATAATTGCAAAGGGAAAATTATGAAATACCTTTAAAATATTTTACAGCAAAAACTGCTACTTAATAAAGAGCATATGGGTGTCCACTCTGTTCAGTATGAAGTGGTGTGTAATGCCTACAAGGTGTTGAAACACGACGGCCCTGCCTCTCTGCACCCATTCTCCGCTGCCCATATTCTTCCACGAACAGGCCACAGCGAGTTATGCAAATGATTCTACTCTGCCCACACTCTTATGTGGCTTCCACAGCACTCAATATAACAAGGCATCCTGTGCCCAATGTCCTCTTGGACCACAAAACCTCTCATGCTAACTTCTGAAGAAATTCAATTGCCTCTATCTTCAAAATGTATCAAAATTCCAATGGTGTCTCACCCCCCCATCTCCTATTCTTCGCTGTAAGCTGCTATCATCTTGTGCCTGCATAATGGCAACTGCCTCAAAGCAGATTGTGCTACATCTTCTCTTGTGTTCTACAGCCATCTCACAGGAAACAAAGTGAATCTCAGACAGGAAATCACATCCTCTGCTCAAAAGTCTCAAGATGGACGAGGTCACCAAAATAAAAGCCACAGTCTCTCTGACCTGGCCTCTTCCACCTCTGTTTCTATCTTTCCATGGTCTCAAGGCTTTGCTCAAGGGGCTTTCTGGCTGTTTCCTGACTATGCCANGAACATTTCTAATTTTAGGCTTTTTCACTGCTTGTTATCTTAGCCTGGAACATTAGTGTCCAAGATTTTAGCTACAATAAGGACTGGCCTGGTAAGATATGTCCACTGNTACAATGGTTGCACAAGTGTTATGGGAACAACCAACCACTTTCTGATTGGATTTAAAGCCTGTTCCACAAGACAGAACTCATGCCTGGCTCTGTTAACTGTGCCAAAAATGTGGGGCCAACTAGGCCATTGGTCCTAAGGGAGAAACTAATACTATTATTCTGCTAAATAGAAATGTCAATAATCTGTCCCCTAAGCTATTGTCTTTGTACCCATAGATCAGTTCCTCTTCCAACTCTTATCAGAAAAGCTTCTGTTTATCGTGGGTAATAATTAATCCAGGGAGCTGCAACTGGTGAACATACAGAGAATAAGAGACTGTGGAATGCTCAATTCTAAATGGGATATCTGTATCACACACCCTTTCCCTAAGGCTCAGAGTTCATCATGGAAGAGACTTCAGCAAGGTTGTAAGACCCACATAGAGGATGCCTGCAGGAAAACAGCTTTTATAGGTCATAGCAGGGCCATTGCACACATGAGCTCACATAGGCTATGACTAATAAACAAGATCAAGCCAGCCAAAAGCCCAGCAANGCTGGGGGAGGGGATCATGAAGTCTCACCTACAGCTGGGGAGCTAATGGCAACTGATGGTTGCTGAGAGAGGAAGGGTACATTTTCNTCAGGATGGGGNCCTTAAAAAGTTACCCATGTTGCAGGAATTGGAGAGGGCCAGGAATGAAGGTGGATAGGACCAAAACACATTATATGTATGTATAAAATTCTCAAGCAAAAATGAAAGTAAATAGATCAGATTAATCATACTTATCTCCTCAAACACCTACCATTTGTTTATATTAAAGACATCAAGAATCATTTCATCTAGGCTTTGGAGGTATGCACTTCACCATCACTGTCTATAGTCCCTCAACTGTGCAATGCTACCCAACAGCTCCCTGCTGCTATCTAACCACCACTCAGTGCCCACTGTTCAATCTTTTCCTGCTCTCCTTCCCCCAGCTTTTGGTAATCACCATTCTCTTCTGAGCTTCACTGAAATCAACGTTGTTTTATGTCTCGTGTACCTTGGAGATCGTGGAACACTTGCCTGTGTGCCTGGCTTTTTTCATTTCACGTAAGATCTCCCACCCCATCCAGGTTGCTGCATAGAACAAGATCTTGTTTTCTTTTTATGAATTAAAGTTTCTAGAAGCAAGCCGCAGGGCAGAAGCTGAGATTTTTGTCTGGTTTACTTCTGTGCCCTGAGATTTAAGTTCATACTTTGTGCACCTAGTAGGAAACCTAACAAATCCCCCAGCAGCTCCAGGCCTTTAGAAAGTTCTGGATCTCAGAAAGTCAAGGTTCCTTTATCCATTCAAAACAGAAAGGGTGGAGAAGGCCCCAAACACAACCGCTTTCCTAGGAGATACCGGTGGGGCTGGTCCGAGGCTGTTCACGGCTTGCCTTCCTTCAGTTTTACTCTTCTATATGCCAGTTCATTATTTGGTACATAATGGGATGCTGAAATCAATAGTATAACATTTTGCTAGATGTCAGCACTATAATGAGAACTTGGTTGAAATGTTATGTAAAAACAATACCGGGGCTAAGACCATCACCCATAGAGATGCTGAGACAGCTAAACCAAATATTCACAGGCGGCCAAATCATGCAACCTACTAGTTAATACTGAGAGCTGAAACTTTTAAGTGCTTCTAATGCCTAAGCTCTGAACACATGTAATATAATTTAACCTTCACAACAATCCTATGAACAGTGTTATTCTCATTACCCAGAGAAGGAATATGAGAGGGAGTTAATTAAGCATCTCTCCAACCTGCCCAGAGCTAATAAGTAGCAGAAGTAACACTCAAACTGCAAATCCTCAGCTTTGTTAAGTAAGGGTGGAACTACGGAAAGACAAAATGACCTTCACAGCAGNGAGTGACACCAAGGTCATATTTACCTAATTAATGTGCTTAATCCCATGTGGCTCATTAGCTTAGAGCANGTTTCATTATGGCTAGGGAGCTGGCCCAGCAGGTGAGCTCTTGAGCATGTCATGAGATAGGCTGACTTTTAAAATTTAAGAATAGAGTTCCCACCTCTGACCCAGCCACAGCCTCNTCCCCTTCCCTTGCTTCCAGTGACAGCAGAGATAGAAACATGAGAGCAAAGCACACCTGTGGGTTTATCCTTATGTGCCTCTGCTGGGACCCACAGGGCAGAGAAGAGATGACAGTTTTGCAGAGTGTGGGAAGCCAGATGCATGATGGGAATCACCACCCAAAAAAGAAGTTCTTAATTTCTCCAAATATCAATTTTTTCTTTAGGCTGGTAAAATAAAACATTGTACCAGGGTAATTAAGAATGTCTACTGGAATGCCCTTTGATCCATCAGGACGGAAATCCANAACAGATCAAAGTTTTCATGGTGGTAAAGGGAAGTGAGTCCTTCGCCGTTGTTCACAAGGCACCTGGGGAAATCCCAGGGCTCTTTCCAGCAAAGGTGGCAAATATTCATTTAACAATAACTGGGCGCAGTAAAGAAGAATTTGAATAAACCTGGGTCTGTGTGCTAAGGAAAACATGGAAACCCACAGGGGTGGAGAGAGAGTGAACAAGATGAGGGGCTGTAATCAGAGCTCCGGGTGGAGTACTGTCTGAACACTGGTAGTGGAAAGCTTTGCTTTGCTCTCCCATGCATCAGGCACCATCAGCATTGAGCACAGANGGATGGATAAGCAGGGTTCCCGGTTCAGCAGCTCAGCACAGCACTGAGCACTTAGGATGTNATGGCCACTGGCAGTGCTCAGCTGGAGGACTCCAAACAGGATGGCCACTGCCCACCAAAGGTGGCTCTGGATCCCTGCTCAGTGGACTATGACCTCTGACTATGTAAAGAGGTCATAAATCTCCTTCTGGAACCTGAGCAAAAAGCAAACAAATGACTCCCCAGTGACATGGTGGGAGGAAAGGAATTAGATCTACAGTCTGTTGGAAACCCCACGGGTAGTTCCTCTGATGCGTCTACACAAGACCGTGCACTCTCTCATCCAAGATAGACTTCACATTTCTAGAACATGTTCTGGGGCTCTGAAGCCCTGTCTATATAAATAACTCCAGCTATAACACAACCAAATTCCCCATTAAACCAACAGAAAACCACAGCTTCTACTGGACCTGAGAGATCTCCTGGCCTATTCCTACAAGGAAACACCATCACCCTCAGGATTGTGTCAATAGAGGCAATAATAAGAAATGCAGTTTTAATTTGTGTATGTATGTGCATGCATGGTGCGTGTGCTGCATGCTTGTAAACACCCANGTCCTCTCATGGGAAAGCAAGAGCAGGACATCAGATCTTCCTATACTGTCTCCACTTCCTTCTCTTAAAGACGCTGGCCTGGAAGCTCACTATTTCAGCTTACCTGGCTAGCANTGAGGGCTGGGAACTGCCTGTCTCTGTNTCCCAGCACTGAGTTAGAGGAACAGGTGGCCATACCCAGCTTTTCATACGAGTGCTGGGAATGCAAACTCAAGTCATCCTGTCTGCAGAGCAAGCACTCTTAATCCACTAGTCCATTTCCCCAGACCAAGAATTATAGTTTGAAAGATAACATTGTAGAAAATACACAATGAAAGATGATTAAGTACTCTGTGTATTAGCATGATGCAGGTGGGTATTAAATGAATCCCACTATTGAAAAGTTATACAAAATGATTATTACCCAATGTGNATCCTAATACAAGCAGGGTAGTTCCTAACTCTCCTACTGCACTTCCAAACCAAATCTCAGCCTACGGTACAGAGAAAAAGAAAGGGCACGATGTGTGCCTGCTAATAAAAGCAAAAGAAAACAACAATTTAATTTAAACAAGCTAATCCAAACATCCACTTCACTTAAAGCAGGGAAAATGTCATTTCATTAAATCATGATGTTTTCACTTCCAAAGATGACTGTCAACACAAAACTATTTTATTATAATGAAAGGCATGAAACACATGGAAAACAACATGATTTTAGATTAAGGAACTTGAAATACAGCTCAGTTCTTTTGTTTAAAAGAAAAAGTATAATGAACTTATGAAGCCTCTGTACCTAAATCAGGGACAACACCACCCGCTTGATTCACACGGAATGTTTTGTGGGCTAGCACACATCCATACAGCAGTCCCTTTGTCCCTGTATCCTGTGCATACACAGTCCAGGAGCTAAGTACATCTGTGACTAGCAACATCTACTTGGGGGAGGGGCATTGTCTTGAACACAACACTGCCTCTAATGCAGCATCTTCAGTAGTTTGCATTTACAGCTCAGGATCCACTTGATTTTGTTCAAAGATAGTAAACAATTCACACAGCAGTTTTAATCAACCAACTCTGCATAGGAGAGAAAGTACAAAAAAGAAAATCAAAGGAGTTTCTTTAAACCATTTAAGAGCCCTTGAAAGTAATTCCAGTACTTACCATTTCTGGAATGAAATTAATTTATTGTCATTATAAAAAAGTAAAGAAATATGGAGCCAGCAAGATGGCTCAGCAGGTAGAATTGCTTGCTGCCAAACCTGAGCTCCTGAACTGAATCCTCAAGACCCATATTATGGGAAGAGAAAACTCACCCCTCTGACCTCTGTACATTCACTGTGGCACACACAGGCACGCACTCGCACACACACACACACACACACACACACACACACACACACACACACACAAAACCTCTCCTCCTGTCAGGGTGAGGACAATTTCAGTAATTCTTGAAGTCTCTACTGTCCCTTCATGAGAGAGGGAAAACAGCCACATTTGCAAAGTAGCTACTTGGAATTGTTCCAGAGTGTAAATCTAAGTTATCTCTAAGGCTGAATCACATCCACATCCCAGAGCCAGAAGCACCTGCAACTACAACATTACTGACAAATAGCACAAGTACACACACACACACACACACACACACACACACACACAGAGAGAGAGAGACATAGATGCATACATATCAATAAATAAAATGTGACAAAAACCTTAAAATTTTTTTTAAAATACAAGCAAGCAATTTAATTTAAATTATTCATTATCTATCATTACTTCTAAGATTTGGAAAATATATTTCCAAATATTTGGGTAACTATTCTACAGAAGAATGTCAGTGAATGCCCATCCTGAGCTAGAGATAGAGCTCAGCGGTAGAGGTTGTGCCTACCATGTGCAAGGCCCTAGGTTAGCTCAGTTCTAGAAGGAAAACTAAACTAAAAGAAAAGGACACACACCTGCATCTTGANTCCTGCAAACTGAAGAATGCTCTAAGAATTCCTTTTTCTTCTGCTGTATGTTTTCTGCAATATCTCAGAGACAACAGCCTCCATTAAATGCATTTGTTCTAATGAACTGGACCAGNTCTTGCTACTAGACATTGTTTTAAGCTTTGCACTATTTTAAACTGCAGGTTAAAAGTGCCTGGCATATTCATATTTATGTACAACCATCATCCTAAAGTAATTCCAAGGAATGAAATGGCAGGCTCAGTGACAGGTATCATTGTAAGACGTTTGGTGGCCCTGCTAGAAAATCNTTCTTATCCACTTCCCAAGAGACAAGTGTGAGCTTGCCCACATCCCTGACAGTTACACTTTCTTAATCTTGACTTATTCAATAGATTGAATAAAAGCACCTAATTGTCTTAATTTGCATATATTTGAATAGCAGAGAAATTTATGCTTCTACTGGACCATTTGTTTTCTCTTCTTTTATGAAATGTCTTCCTATATGGGTTTTATGCCTCATTTAAGGAATTTACATATTTATCTGTTTTGTATTGATCTGATGAAATTCTTACTATATTGAGGAAACACTCAACCATCTATTTTGCTGGTTTGTTATATTGCAATGCTTTCCTTTTAAAGATTTCAAATTTTGAAATTTATGACCCTCTTCTTTCTTTATTTTTTTCAGCTTTTTAAACCCCCAATTTAAAAAAAATCACGCATATGTGTGTATCAGGGGATTGGAGTGTGGTAGTTTGATTGTAATTGGCTCCCGTAAGCTCACAGGGAGTGACACTATTAGGAGGTGTGGCCTTGCTGAAGTAGATGTGGCCTTGTTGGAGGAACTGTGTCACTTTGAGGTCTTCTATGCTTAAGCAACACCTAGGTCAGTTCATTTCCTGTTGCCTGCAGATCAAGATGTAGGACTCTTGTCTCCTTTTTCAGCACCATGACTGCCTGCATGCTGCCATGTCCCACCATGATAATGGACTAAACCTCTGAAAATGTAAGCCACCCTATCAAATGTTTTGCTTTATAAGAGTTGCTGTGGTCATGGTGTCTCGTCACAGCAATAGAAACCCTAACTAAGACAGGGAGTTATCCTCAGAGGTCAGAAGAGCATGTCAGACCCTCTGGAGCTGAAGTTACAGATGGTTGTGAGTCTCCTGACAGGAGCATTTGGGTCCTCTGGAAGAGCAGTACACACCATTCTTAACCACTGAGCCATCATTGTCCAATGGGTCCATGGATAAAGTAGCCATGATGGCAAGATGGAAGTTATGTGTGGGCATAACCCTGGGGGTTTGGGAACAAGTCTACCATNATCTGCAGACTATTCTACCTTTGAGAGATAGCTCTTAGCCTGCTATTGGGCCTTAGTGGAAACTGAATGTTTGATAATGGGCCACCAAGTGACCATGCNACCCGAGGTATCTATCATGAGCTGAGTATTATCTGACCCACAAAACCATGAAGTAAGATGTGCACAGCAGCAATCCATTATCAAATTGAAGTGGTACATACATAATTGAGCACAAGCTGATCCTGAAGACACAAGAAAGTTACATGAAGAAGTTACCCAAATGCCTGTGGTTTCTACCCTGTAATAATGCCTTCTACTCCCAAGTATGCACTTATATGCTCCTAGGGTGTGCCCTATGATCTGTTGACTGAGGAATAGAAGACTACAGTCTGGTTTACTGATGGTTCAGCATTCTTTGCAGGCATCACTCAGAAGTAGACAGCTACAGCATTACAACCCCTTTCTGAGACAGTCATGAAAGATGCCAGTGAAGGAAAAATCTTCATAGTGGGCAGAATTTTGGGCAGTACACATGGTTGTACATTTTACATGGAAAGAGAAATGGCCAGNTGTTTTATTGTTCACTGATTCATGAGCTGGATGGTCAGGGACTTGAAAAGGGCATGATTAGAAAAACTGGTGAGGAAGGAATCTGGGAAAGAAGTATGTAGGTAAATCTCTAAAAACGGGTAAAGAATGTGACAATACTTATGTTCCATGTAAATGCCCACCAAAAGGTGATTTCAGCTGACAAAGAGTTCAATAATCAAGCAGATAGAATGACCCATTCTGTGGGTAGTCAGTCTCTTTCCCTAGCCATCTGTCATTGTCCAATGGGCCCATGAACAANGTGGTCATGGTGGCAGAGATGGAGGTTATGTGTAGACTCAACAACATGGACTTCACTCACCAGCTTCTGACCCAGCTACAGCTGCTGCTGAATGCCACATCTGCCAACAGCAGAGACCAACACTAAGGCCCAGGTATGGCACCTTTCCCTGGGGTGACCAGCCAGCAACCTGGTGGCAGGTTGACTACACTGGTCCACTTCCTTTGTGGAAAGGGCAACACTTTGTCCTTACTACACAAGATGCTTATTGTGGTTATGGATCTGCTTTCCCTTCACATTATGCTTTTGCCAGAACTACCAACAGTGGACTTACAGAATGCCTTATCCACCATCATGATATTCTACACAGCATTTGCTTCTGACTAAGGAACTCACTTCACAGCCAGAGAAGTGTGACAGTGGACTTATGCTCAAAGAGTCCACTGCAAGTTCCCTACCACCTTGAAGAACTGGCCTGATATAGCAGTAGAATAGCCTTTTGAAGACAGTTAAAGTGTCAATTAGGTGCAGTAACCAGGAGGGTTTGGGGCAGGGATCTCCAGAAGGCAGCATATGCTTTGAATCAGTGTCCAATATATGGTATGATTTCTCCCATAGCCAGGATTCACAGGTTCAGTAATCAAGAGATAGAAAAGAGAATTGTTCTACTCACTATCACTCCTAGCAATCTACTAGGAAAAAATTTGCTTCCTGTTCCCATGACTTACTGACCTACAAATTTTGGTTTCATACAGGGAGGCATTCCTGCCAGGAGACACAACAAATATCCCTTAGAACTAGAAGCCCAGACTTTCCCCTGGTCACTTTGGGTTTGGCTAAGAAAAGAATAACAGTGTTTGGGGGGAGGTGGTTACTGATCCAGATTACCAAGGGGAATTAGACTGCGTCTGTACNGTGGAGGTAAGAAAGATTATGTCTGGAGTGCAGGGGATCCTTTAGGGCAGCTCCTGGTGTTACTNTATTTTGTGATTAGAGGCAATGGGAAAGTACAGAAATCCAGGTAGGATGACAAAAGGCACAGACTCTTTAGGGATTAAGGTATTGGTCACTCCTCTAGGAAATGAACCAAGACCTGCTGAGGTACTTGCCGAGGGTGGAGGAAATACAGAATGTGTAGTAAAGGAAGTAGATATACCAGCTAAGGCCATGTCACCAGCTCCAAAAATGAGGATTGTAATTGACATGAGTGTTTCTGTCATTTTGTGCCTATATACACATATATTAAGAAGATATTTGTATCTGTTATTAGCATATAATGTAACATCAATTAAGATATATCAACTTTTTGATGTATTATCATACCTAAGTTATCATATTTAAGTTATGAGACACTAAAAGAATGTCTCTCAAGGAAATTAAAATCTATTCAAAAATATACAATCCATTTGCTGTTTTATGTGGGATAGTTATATCATGCTAGGTGTTACGGCCTGGTTATTGCTTTCATTTGGAAATTAAGCACGATATAAGTTTATACAACTATGTGTCAAGTTGACAAGGGATAGAGTTGTAATGGCTAATCTTGGTTGTCCATTTGATTACCTCTGGAATTAACTAAAACCCAAGTAGCTGGGCATACC
>LZPO01108892.1:13111-35403 GCA_001675575.1 Neotoma lepida
AGGTACATAATTCAAATTTTAAAATGACTGAGCTGACTGCGACTTGGTGAGTACAATTTTAGATATAACTGAAATGACTACTCAATTTATTTCAATTTACTTAAAATTTTCTTGGAAAGTGGAGTGAAAAGAAATATCACTGAGAAGTGAACTTCCACATTAAGTGTTATATTACAATGACCTGTATTTCCCAACAAATAATGTTCCTTAAATGTGAGTTTGCATGCAAGGTAGCTATCTTGCTCTCAATATGTTTAGGTATAAACCTACAATACAAACATGTATTCTGCACAAAGATGAGGGCATTTTGATACATTGTCAATAAAAGAAGTATGCATCTCCNAACCTTTCCCCATCAATCAGATGCCACTGGGAAGATAATGTTTCATTAGAGAAGGGGGAATTGTTAGAGAAATAGCTTATTCTCACNGACTGTAAGCCCGTTAGTNCTGTAAATTTATCTTCACATGTGTCATGTAGGATGCATTATCAGCCATTAGATGAAGGTATAAGCTCAGCATTAATGGGGCCATTGTTGATATCTCTTACCACAATATCCTCCCAGTCATGTGCAATGAACAGCTCTTTCATCTAAATGGTAGACTACTTTCAATGATAAACAATTAAGAAATATGCTATCCTGCTGGGAGCCATGCGAGGGGACCAACAGGCAGCACTGAAACTCATGGAACATGGCTGAGTGGTTAGCAAAGCCATGCCTGAGTGAGCCTTNGAGAGGCAAAGTTCTGAGAACTCCGTGTGGTGAAGACCTCATGCTGTTATTGAGCATAGCTCCGATTGTTGACTTTACAGTCACCACATCCCTCATAATCTATGAGTCATATAAAATCCTCAGAATTTTCTAGCCCCTCGTTGAGCAGTGTTACTGGTANGTACAATATTAGTGTTTGACTTTTTCCAAGCATTGCTGCTGGAGCAGATTAATGATTCACCCACCATCCTTAGAGAGAATTTAGACATGTAGAATTGTTAGTAAGGTTAGGTTAAGATGTCTTTGTTAATGGCTTTGAGGTAGAAAATCTTGGGGAACATTTTAAAGTTTAGAAAGGCATGTAGTTGAGTGAGGAACTCATTGAGGTCAGGAAACAAAACAATGATTGCCTGGCTACTGCTGGCTGACATATCTTTCTTGCTAGGATGACTTTGTGATCAAAGATGGTGATTAATTCTTCGTTGTACCCATTTCTGCCCTCAGCTTCCTGTTATAAAAAAAAAAATAACTGTTGATGAATGGATATGCACCTGTCTCTTATACACATCTAGATGTGTATAAGAGACAGGGGTGCACACCTTGAGGATTGAAAGTAGACCTGACTAATTGTTTTTCATATATAAAAATTTAGATTTGTGATTCTTTTAAGATTTTTTGTAATATAACCTTCTGAGATTAAATAACAAAATGGTTGGTCCTTTCTTTGTAACCTCAAAATGCAGCCTGCCAGTTAAAGAACTGACTGAGAAAAATATTTTGCTTCCTTACACTCTGTTAATCTATAAAAAGTTGCTTAGGCNTGAATATATNTGGGTTCTTGGAGATAATTTGTTTTCACCGGTAATACGTAAAATGGTTAACCATNTAAGGGTTATGGAAAACATCGCTTTTTAACAGGTATTCACTGTAATCATTCACATAAAAAATAGGGTATAACCACATTGTAATTTTTATATTTCTTGACAGATTCTGCTGGGATATATTAGCTGTATAGAAAAAATTAAGAATAGGCAGAAGAGATACATCTGGCTAGAGGTTAAAAAAAATAAAGAGATGAGAGATGATAGAAAGACCCTAAAGGTGTGTGTGTGTGTGTGTGTGTGTGTGTGTGTGTGTGTGTGTGCGTGTGTGTGTGTTTTCCCTTTTCACCAGCCCCAGAGAATTCAGTTTTACTCCCTAAAGGTGTGTGTGTGTGTGTTTTCCCTTTTCACCAGCCCCAGAGAATTCAGTTTTACTCCCTCAGATAGGAAAGTCAAATTGAGTGATTAGTCCGCCAACTCCGTGGCTCCCCCTCAATTCCTGAGCTGCTGAAGGCTGGTGCTCACAGCAGGACTATCTTGCAGGATTAAAGTATAAGCCAAATGCAATGTATTATCATCCATTTCAAGTATAATTTTGTGAGTGGGGGAATAATATAACAAAGAAGTTATTGCCCACTTACACACACAGTTTAAGAAACTAATATTTACAATATACACAGGGGACCTGTCTTTCAGCTCTCTGTAGTTATGGTGACAACTCCGAAGGGAACCTTATTCTTACAGAGTATTGGCACTTCAGTTGGAGAGCATTAGACATATCTTTAAGTATTACTTTTTGGGTCTCTAAAATAGAAATAAATATATGTGTCTAGTAANGAGCATGAGAATTACTTAGAGTTTTTTAAGAAAACAAGTAAATATTATTAACATTGTTGCAAATACATAATTAAACAATCAGCCTACCAAAGGAAGAAAAGGCCATAAAATTAACATTTTTTGGCACATTGATCAATGACATCATGTTTCCTTCCTTGCTTGTTCACTGAATTGTACAATGTAAATATTGTAAAGATAATGAAGTTAATTATAAAGCACATAAAAATACTTAAACTCTCTACATTATAGTCTTCATTAACTTCATTAAAAGAATCATTGTTTAATATTTCAACAACAACAATAAATGATGGATATGCCAGCTACATTTTATGTCAACTTGGCACAAATTAGCGTCACCTGATATGAGGTGAAAAAGAAAATGTCTCCATAAGATCTGGCTGTACGCAAGCATGACGGGTATTTTCTTCATTAGTGTTAAGCCCATTGTGGGCAACCCCACCTCTGGGCTTGNGGTCTTAAGGTTTTTTAAGAAATCAAGCAATCAATATGGAGCAAGCCAGGAAGCTGCACTCTTCCACGGCTTCTGCATCAGCTCCTGCTATCAGGTTCCTGCCCTGTTTTGAGTTCCTGTCCAGACTTCCTTCTATGATGAACAATGATATGGAAGTAAAAGCCNCACATACCCCTTTCTCCCCAGTTTGCTTTGGTTATGNTGTTTCATCAGAGCAGTAGTAACCCTAAATAATACAATAAATTATGAAAAAAATCATTGTCATTGTTCAATAATTATGTTGTAGTACTAATGGTTAATGTATTACCAAAGTCCTTTTCAATCAGGAATATTTTATATGTAGTGGTATTTGCTCCACCCATGACCTTGAGCTATAGGGCCCGAAGGGTCACATGCCCCTTCTTCCTGCTCCTGCCTGNGAGGTGGATTCGCTCCCAGTCAGATCAGAGGAAGACTTCAGCTATCTACTCCGTTCTGTATTCGAGAGTGTATTTCCTCAATTTACCTTAATAAATTTCCCTAATACTTCTTTAAAAAAAAAAGAAAAAAATCATTATCTTTCACATTAGACAGAGTATTTAGTAGTGTTTATAGTCTGTGGGTTTTCCTGCTTTTCTGAAAATCATGAGTTCACAAAAAATAGGACCTGTCACATGACAGTGGCCACATCTGCAACTCAAGTTCCTCTCAGCTCAACCAGGAGGATCTAAAGCTCAGGATTGGCCCATGCCAATCTGAGATACAGAGTGAAGTAGTGTCTTCAAATGATGGGGATGGGGCAGAATAATTCATAGTGTGCTTAGCAGTAACACAGTTGTAGTAATTTAAATTTTTAAAGTATCTTCAGATCTTGAATTAGGAATATATTCTCATTACCAAGTGTGTGAGGGCTGGGCAATTGCATGAAAAGCGATCATGAGTGTCTATCATGGCCCTTGGTTGAGATCTCAGCAGCAAGGATCAAATAATAGGACGTCATTGCCTTGTACACACTTTGAAAATGGTAAATAAAAACTGTACGAGGATTTGTAGCTCATAATCTTATTCATTTTCATGGAATACTTGTCACATTGTGTGTGTAAAGAAAAGGGGGCTCAGCAAAGCTAGCTCCACACGATTTCAAGCTCAGAGCCAAAACTTGAAACTAGATTTTCCAACTCAGATTCAAAGTCCTGACCACCACTTTGAAGTTGATTTGGTTGACATTGGCAATTCATACTTCTTTCTCATCACAAGAAAACAGTGATCATTTTAGATGACATATTTAAATTGTCTACAGCAGATATGGGAAAATGTAACATTGCAGAAGTAAGGAGTTTATTGCCTATGTTGTAATTAACACAGTTCTTTGTATGAGTAATACAAGTGACTATCCTGGCATGATAATTAAAATCTTGTTGGAAAAAGTTTAAGATCAGTTCTCTTTACATTTAAGCATACAGTTCAGCAACTAATATTGCATTAGACTTTGGTGTTATTATTAAATACTGTAGGATCATAGAACATGTAAGAAATTATGTTTTTACTCAAACCTTTGTATGAAAATATATCAGAATTAAATTGGCAAGATATTTCTAATATTTCCATTATTGTGCTCAGCTTAAATATACTCTTCATTAAAGTAGCTATGATGAAAATGTAAATCTTTGTTTTGCCAGACATCTCAATATTGACCTCTCTAACGGAACTGTTCTCTTCCTTGCAGTCTTGAATTCTTTGGCTGGGAAATAAGATAAACATTTTTATTACAAAAAGAAATCACATATCATTAATGCATCAGTTTTAATTGTAAAATAAAATTAATATTAGCAAATAGTGAAATGAGTAAATTTTTAAATGTCTAAAATGTATTCTATCCAGTCAAATGACTTAGATCTTCCTACAGTTATTTAGTAAACTGAACAAAAAATGCAAAAATCAAAAGATAAATACATGAGAGAGGAAGAGAGTATATGCAAGTTTTTGTCCAAAGCACATCATATCAGTTGCAAAGAAAAAAAATGATTCCTAGAATTAAAAGTCTTTGAAATTTACTATTATTTGAGTGTTATTAATGTATCTAAAAAGCAAACTTATATATGAAAAGCAAGACTTTTGAAATATAATTTGGGGAACTTATGTACTATAAGAAAAAAATTAGTTCCATGGTGAAAAAAATTGTTCACTATGGAGTGATCTTTTCCTGTAATTAAATATACTGAAGTTTAGAACATTTATGATTTCATAATAATATACAATGTATAGTAGATACTTGCTATAACTAAATTCAATCATAAGCATACCTACAATTAGAATGTCAATGTGGATGAAGGAAAATTCAGATATCTGAAGTGTCCAAAAGAATACTGTGGTGAACGGTGAGATGGGAGGTTGTCCTCATTCATGCTAGTCCTTCCTATCACCCATCTCTCTCCTCCCTTGAGTGTCAGCACACAGTCCTCTTTCATTGCCAATGACTCTTTCTTTGATACCCAAGTTTAAAGAAAAAAAATAGAATTCTGACCAAGAGAGAATGTTGACACTCAGAGAAGCTAATGAGCCTTCCCAGGACACAAAGCTTATTTGTTCCAGGGCAACCAGTTCAATTCAGANGTTGTAGATTCTTGGGCCCTGCCATGTGGGATCACTTGTCCTTTTATCAGANTCTCTAATTACCCTGCCAGGAAGGAAGTATGCATATCAATATAAAGGTGTAAAGAGGGAAGTTGGCCCCTTTCTCAATCTTGTGAATCAAGTTCAACTCTAGGATTCTGTTCATCTAATGTAAGATCCTTCGACACCACATCAGATCATATGCTAGAAACACTGCTGGGGAAATGATAATAAAGTTTATGTAGCATGAACTTAAGGACAGTGCTTTAAAGATTGTGTCAGCAAAAGCAGATATTTTAGTTGTATTCCCAAAATCTTCACAGCCGGTGTGAACACTACAAANAGAACTCTGGGAAAGTTACTGCACTAAAGCTGACAGTNGACTTGACTGTGTGCAAGGGAAGTCAGTGGGGATGACCAGAACTGTCCCCCAAAATGCTCAGGTATTTTTAATACATTTCCGTCCTCTAAACTATTATAATTCGGTNATATTAGCATATGGAAATCCACTGCCATCATTTATTTTAGTGTTCTCTTGCTAGAAGGGATTCCATAATCAAATAATATTGGAAAATATGGGTTCAATAAAGAGTTAAACAGGTGTTTAGTTTTATTTGATATACTTGGGTTTGATTTAACCGCAGGGCTCCACAGAGCTTTTAATGTGGAAATGCATGCAAGGAAGCGACAAGAGAGGAGTGTTCACCTGAGGCCATTCCAAGTTTTCTCNTATGAANAAAGTCCATCTCATCTTTTCTTTCCTCTCCCTATTAGCCTCCTTGTCTCCCTCCCTCTCTCTTTTCCTTCTTGCCTTCCTTCCAACACAGGGTAGATAGGAGACATGCAAAGGGTAAGAACATTAGTGCTCAGATACCTACTTTCCACTTTAGGAAAAGCAGGAGGAATGACTCAGGTTTATTTTGACAAATAAATGGATATAATGTTCAGAACATAAAAGACTCTGGTGCTGTCTTAAGGTTTTTATCGCTGTGAAGAGACATCATGACCACAGCAACTTCTATAAAGGAAAGCATTTAATTGGGTGGCTTACAGTTCAGAGGTTCAATCATTGTCATCATGGTGGGATACATGGCGGCATACAAGCAGAAATGGTGCTGGAGAAAGAGCTGAAAGTCCTACATCTTNGACTACAGACAACAGGAAGTGAACTAAGACATTCGGTGTGGCTTGAGCATATATGAGACCTCAAAGACCACCTCCACAGTGACATACTTCCTCCAACAATGCCACACCCATTCCAACAAAGCCATACCTCCCATTAGTGCCACTCCCTTAGGGGACCATTTTCTTTCAAACTACCACAGATACTAATACTACAAACTGGAAATAACTACCTTTACTAGTCCTTTTCACAAAGCCAAAAGTGTATCTAGTATGGTCTAGCCATGACCATGAGTAGCAAAAGAGGAGAGATATGAAAAACAATTCTATTCTTCAACAAAAAGATGTTGCAATGCACTTGGAAACAAAAGTATTACAAGTCCCAAGGTAAGTCTGAGTTTGAAATAACAGACACTGAAACCAATTTGAATTCATAAATACAAAGATACCAAGTCATGTAGAGGTGGTTGTTGCTTTTAACTCTCTTGAAATTCATTAAAGTTTTCTTCTTGTTCTGTAAACTATTGGCAAGCTAGTTCCAAACATCATCTGGTTTATATTGCTTTCATTAGATATTGTTATCAGGAAGTATTTTTGTGAGATATGCTTGAAAGCTTTAACTGGAAAAAACCAACTCATCTGTTTCTCGACTTGGATATGTGTGTGCTGAGGGGAGGTTCACTCTCTCGGCAACAGGGTTCAGCCAAAGCATGATACTGAAACACCAGGAGAATTTGTAAAAGCATGCCAATATTGACTCAGAGTTTCCAAGAGTTGGGTGGAACTCTTAATCACTGTATTTCAATTCCCTAGACTGTTANGATATAAAGTCATGACTGAAGCCCAGTGCATTAAGACTAAACTATTTCTCCAGTACTGAAACTATAAAGCTAAGTTTTAAATACCCAGAATAACTCAAAACACAAGAATTGCAAAGTGTAAGGAAAATTCAACTTTATAAAATTATTTATAAATCACATATTGTCTCTTACACATTGTTAACTAACTGTNTGAGATATAGAAAATAGCAAATACAACTGCTTTTTGTTTTGTGATAAAAGTCATTAAGAAATAATGATGGCTTCTGGGAAACATTGTCAATAGAATTTCATCTAGAAACACAGCTCCATTATATTTTTCATATGATGAAATTTTAATATATACTTTTCATATTAGTATTAAAGGAATAGGTTTTGGAATATTGTATTTACTTAGTTATCTGAAGTAGGCTAGAAATTAAATTACAAAATGTTAAGGTGTTGAAATAATACTGTACTTCTACTTCAATTATTAGTAACTAATGTACTTTGTTCTTCAAGTCATTTTTGCTTGTATACATAAAATGGTATATTTGTGCATTCATTCAGTTACTCATTGATTCAGGTATTCACCCATTTCTGTAGGAATGCTCCTAAATCATGAATTGCTCCTCCTTTAATCTTCAGAACATTCTTAGGAGGTGTTATTGCCAACATTTTGAAAGTAGGGAAACTGTCTATTGCTACATAGTTACTAAATCAGACATATTAGAAACATAATATACTTTTGGATGAGCATGCATAAAACAGATCCAATAGCTTCTCTATACACAGAGTTTAAGTCTCTACTCTCTTAATTTCTCTACCCAAACTGAAAACTGAGTGAGAGTTCAGAGATCTTTCATGTAGTACCTTAGTTCTCAACAAATATGAATTTTAAAATACAGATTATAGAATCCAACTCCTAATTTTTTGAATTGAAAATCCTCCTAATGAGATATGGAACTTATACATTCTCCTCCCCTCTCATGAAGGAAACTTCTCTTTGCAACAGAGGAAGATCATTGCAGAAAACTGCAAGCAATCAAAATGCAGAATTGTAGAGGCCAGTTCTAGTGGATTCATCTACAAAACTCCTTACCTAAGGCTCAGGGAACAGTGCAGTAGAGGGGGGTGGAAGACTGTAAGATCCATAAGAGCAGGGAGCTTGCTGTGAGACTATATTTCCTGATAATATTAGAAGCTACCCCATCAAGTCTCACCATCATGACTGCCCAAGCATGAGCTGAACAAGGCCAACAGTAGACATGCCAAAATGGATGAGGGAAAAGCAAGGAGACCTCAACCCTACACAAAGAACCACAGGCAACCAAGGAATGCCAAGAGTCAAAGAAATAATCTTCTCCAGGGAAGAGCACACCAAATGGTTATCCAATACCAAATGGTCAGCCCTTAAAACATATATGCAAGTAACATTATACAGACAGAGCATATATACATATACATATGCATATATATGGTACACAGACATCTATATATCTTCTTAGTGTGTCAAACATTTTACCACACAGAAAGAAACACATTGTTATTTAATCCCTACAACAAAGGTGACAATTATTTTTGTTTTTCGGACAAGTTGTATCAAGTGTGTTGGAATTCAACAAAATCAAAGCACAAGATAATCATTGTCTTTTAAGGTAACAGCAACTAATTAAAGAGGAGACCATGAATCTGAAAGAGAGCAAGGAGCATGTATNGTAGGGTTTGGAAGGAAGAAGAGGAAACAGAAAATGGTGTAATTATATTCTATTCTCAAAAATAAAAAGACATATTTTTGAAACTCTCCTGGGCCAGGCGATGGCTCAGAGGGTAGAGTGCTTATCACCAAGATGGTGGGTGACCCAAGTTTGATCTCTGGAACCCTAGTGGTGGATGGAAGAAGAAAATCCATTTATTACAAGTTTCCTCTGAACTCCACATGTGTGCTGTGGCACACTCAAGCATGCACACAAAAATAAATTTAAAATGTAAAAAAAAATCTCAATTAATCATATGATCAAATAGATATGGAAACCACTGTATCTGGTTGTTCCTGCTTGAGAATTAACACATATGGGTGTTAGTATGCACCCACAAAAGGGCAGACAAAAACTCCCCATGGGAAGAGCTCCTATCTCAACGGCACAGTACTATGACAAGAAATGGTAGCAGGTCTTGTGTTCTGATATTAGAGAGAATTTTGCTAAACTCCAAAATGCTTGGTGCAACTTGCTCACAAACCAAGACTAGTTACCANGTTTGTCTCAAGGGGTTGAAGGGATTAAATAATAATGTGTCCCTGTCTGGGTGGTAAAATGTCTGACACACTTACAAAGCTCACTCTGCACCCTACCTCTCCTGAACAAGAAAACTTTAGAGAGAGAAGAAAAACAAGTCCCTCATTGCTAGAGTGTCCTATTTCTCAGAGCTCATTTATCTTCAGTATTGCTTTTCTAGAACAATTTCTTCCTCTCTTCCCATCTCCTAAACCCTGAGTAATCTCACAGGTCCTGATGATGTCCTCCTCACTTGGAAAATAGTCTGTTGTTGTTGTGCTGTGGATCAAATCCAGGGCCTCCTGAATATGAAGTAAATCCTCTGCAACTGAGTTATCCTCCAGTCTCTCCCTAAGTGTTTTAAAAAGTTATCTTTTATATGCATGCACATGTGTAACAATAACTAAAGAAAAAAGGAGATGGACTTGAGAGGAATGAGGAATACATGGGAAGAGTGGAAGGGAAGGAGGAAAGGGGAAGGACAAATAATGACTTTTTGATTTCAGAATCATAAAAATCAAATTACATGCAAATTTATTTAAATTCATAAAGTTGACAACAAAAAGTTAAATTTAAAAAGTTTTCTGCAAAAACAAAATATCTAGCTGCAATTTTTATCTTAATATATGCCAACCACTCTCTATTCCTGCACCAATTCTAGATTATGTGTCCCACAACTGAAGTATTCTAGCTCAGGAATATTAGAAGCTAATATCATTCACTATTTTAAATAGGAACTTTGAAAACCCATGGTATCGGTTCAATTAAATTACTACTAATCATATAATATATGGTGCAAGGTACAATTCGTAGGCATACTTTCAAAGTTAATTGTCGTAAGGAAACTAATTTGAACCTAGTGGGAAAGATTTGAAGCGCTTGTACAATCTTACAATAATAAAACGTGCCTGTCCAGTTCCTCAGTACCTAATGAAGACTAAATAATATGCATATTTTATTTACATATTGAACAATGCAATGCTCTGTTCAGTGAATGATGTTCTTCTGCCACTTGGTGGTGCCTGCCAGTTGCAGAATTCGTTTTTTGGTGGCTCCGCAGTATTAAATGCATAGTGAGTGGGACGGCAGCACAGCGTTCCCAACCAAAAGGCTCTGGTTCCAACTGCTTAGTAATTCAAAGAACCTCTGTGGAGGCTTCTGTGTTAACCATTCACAACCAGTAATTGACTCCGTTGACGTTTTAGGTTACTGTGGGCAAAGTGTCTGAAGAATACACATTCTTACAACACACGCCAAAATTTTACTTAGCACAGAATTCAATAACAATTTTCCTCGCTAAGAGGTTCTGTGAAATTCAACGTTATAGTCAAACCCTAACATCCTAGCTCTGGTTTATGATCATAATTACTGCAAAACACATTGTCTGAAGGACTTGTCTTTAGTTCAAGTGGAGCTTGTTTTAATACGCCTGATTAGTTGCTGATCTCTGATCGAGCCTGGAAAATCCCAGGTTCTCACTCGGTACTTGGGGTTGGTGCGGCTGGGTCCGCATTAAAGCTTGAACGTCCGTTGCAGTCTCTGCTGAAAGGCAGCTCTGTTTCTTTGTTTTTGCGATATCTTTGGCAGCTCCATCTTCTGGGCATTCCTTTACCTTCAACAATTCACTTGCTCCATCTAAAAGCCGATTTTTCTGATGCCTCCAACGTCTGGTCAAATTGATCTGTGTTAATGGAGTCTTCGCTGGTGAGAGATGTCATTGACTGGAAGGCTGAAATCTGCAGCCGCTTATTTGCCAGGGGCAAGAGACACCAAGATTCAGAAATCTTTAGAGGTGGGCGGGGGAGGGGAAAGATAGTCTTGGGAGGGAGGCAAGATGTGAGATAAAGGGAAGGGTTTCACACTGAGGAAGAAAGAGAGGTGGCTTTGAGGCTCAGAGGTGCTGTGGGATCACAGCTCTCAAAGGCGAAGTTAAAAGGCATCTGGGTGGGAGGAGGTTGGAGGTTACAGTACTTAAAGGGATTGCTCTGGCATGGTTTGTTTTCTGCTGGTGTCTGCAGAGGATAGATAGTCCCCTTTTCAAAGTCTGTTGGTACCTCTTTTAAGTGATTTAGGTAAAGCACGCTAATTGCTTGTTAGATGCCATCAAACAATGCTCTCAGTCAAGATTCAAAGAGTATGGAAGGGGGATACAAGGAAATTTAAAGAAAAGGGGGAAGGATATGCGGGCTCTTGAAAGATAGGGAGAAGAAGAGAGTGGGAAAGGAGAAGGAAGAGGAGGGAGAGAGAAATAGAAAGGGAGAATATATGTATGGTGCAGATGAAAAAAGAAATCCTGAATAACTGAACGATCACACAAAAAAAGAAAGAAAGAAAGAAAGAAAGAAAGAAAGAAAGAAAGAAAGAAAGAAAGAAAGAAAGAAAGNAAGGAAGGAAGGAAGGAAGGAAGGAAGGAAGGAAGGAAGGAAGGAAGGAAGGAAGGAAGGAAGGAAGGAAGGAAACTCTTTGCTGCAAGGAATCCAGAACCCTGTGACTGCAGTAGTGACCAGAGTCGCGGGAGACAGACACTTCTCTCCGTCCTTCCTCGTCCCAGATAGCTCTGGGCCCTAAAAGCTAGCATGCCATTAAGCTAAAGAGTGTTTCTAACTGCGTGGAGTGCAGCAGAAGGAAGGCGGTACGGCTCTGCTGTTTCCCGAGTGCTGGGGCTAAAGAGAACCAAGCGGGGCCAGTGACTCCAGCCGGGTTAGACGCCCTTGCCTCTCCCAGGTCACTGGTGATCCCGCAGAGGCGGAGTAAAGCCCCCAGAGCTACAGCCCGCGCAGCTTAAGCGAATCCTCTCCTCCCGGACGCAGCTTCGCTGTGGATTCGCCCCGTAACCCATTCTCAGCATAAACGCAGGGAAGCCTCTTGCTGCGCCTCCAGCCACCTGTCCCAACCAAAATTGACCTTCCAAAAACATTTGGTTGCGCCTTTTAGACAGTCACACAAATAGGTTCCAGGATGTACCAGAGCGTGCTGGGGAGAGGGAATCAAACCTCGGCTGCTCTAGCGGGTCTGAGCTGCAGAGAGCCTGGAAGGGGAAAGGAGGGAGGAGGAGACCAGGAGAGCCTGGGAGACCGAGGGGCTGCGCCAGCCTGGANAGCACCCTTGGGTTTGCAGCTCCTCGGGGAGCCGCTGCTGCCGCTTTAAGCCATCCAGAGCCTTCTCGCTCTCACCCAGCCACCTCTCACCCGCTTTTCTCGGCCACCGCCTAGAGAAGCATCTTTATGCTTCCATGCTACCACGACATGCCCAGCCTGGATCNCTTTCCCGGCCCAGCGGCGCCAGCGGGATGCCCTCTGCTCCCTGCCCGCTTCCCCCTCGCTGCCCTGTGGCTGCGGATTCTCCACCTCCTCCGCCCACACCATCTCCAGCTGGAAGACAAGGCCACCCAGCCGCGGCGGTTGCTGGCAGCCCGGGTCACGCACGGAAGAGAGGTGCAAGCCCGGACCCCAAGCACGGTAGGGGGCGTCCTGGAGCAGAACAGCGAGGCAAGTGGGATGAAAGAGTGTNGGAGTAGCCGCCCCTGAAGCCTGAGCTTCTCCCAGGAGCCATCCCCGCCTAGCCGGACTAGGGCAAGAGCCTGGAGAGCTAGCCCATCTGTGGCATCGGTGGCTGCCTCCTCCTTGCACCTCCTCGCCGACCCCTCCCTCCCGGGACCTGCATCCCGCTCCGCCAATCAGAGTCCGACTGCCGCTTTCCACGTGACCCCGGGCGGGCTAAGGACCTGCTGCTTCCCAAACGCCAGAGGGATGCGGGCGGCAGAGCGCGAGAGGCGGCGGCTGGGCTGCGGGGCGCTGTGACTGTCCCTCCACCCAGCCTAGTCGCGCGCCTCTCCTAGACCCGTTGGCTGCCTCCTCCCTGCTCCCTGGTTTCTGTCTCCTGCTCCTCCTTTGCCCCAACCCTGTTCCTTATGGCAGCAGCTCCCCGCATCTGGGGCGAAGCTTCTCAGTGGACTATCCTTTCGCTCCCCGGGCTGAGCCGGGTCAGTGGATGTTGCTGAAACTCCTGAGATCATGCGCTCCTTTGGCCGCAGCCTCACTGCCGGCTGTCCCTGCCGCCGCCTCCTCTGCTCCCGTGGTCCGCGGGATGCTCAGTAGCCCGCTGCGTGGCCCCGGCGATCCCGTGTTCTTCAGAAGCCGTTGGTTGCTGCAGAGTTGCGCGAAGTAGTCATGGTGCTGTGGGAGTCCCCGCGGCAGTGCAGCAGCTGGACACTTTGCGAGGGCTTCTGTTGGCTGCTGCTGCTGCCNGTGACGCTGCTTATCATAGCCCGCCCGGTGAAACTCGCTGCTTTCCCTACCTCCTTAAGTGACTGCCAAACGCCCACCGGCTGGAACTGCTCCGGTAAGTCCAGACCCTCAGCCCTACACCCCTTCACCCCTCAGAAGCGCGGAACCTGGACAGACCTGCCTGCCCACCCTCGTGCGTCTGCCCAGCCCCTTGCCTTTCACTGTCTGAAACCCAGGACTTCCCACCTCCATCCTGAGAAACATTGGAAACTGCTTCAGCCAGGGCTGGGCGTGCTGGGATAGGAACAAAGTGCAGGTGTGGGGAAACCTTGNATGTCTGCCCTCAAATTGGAGCTGAGAGGATTTAGAGAAATACTAGGGGGTAGTTTTCTGGGTTCTTGAATCTAGGGGAACACCTAACACAGACTATGTCCCGTCGTTTAAAAAAAAGTCTAGCCTGTCTGTGCGAAGAAATAACTTTATGAGAAAGAACAATCGAGAAAGCAATAAATCAAAGGATGACTGCAGGGGGAACCGTTAATTCCTGCCGACAATGCTTCTGAATGCAGGGGTTTCCTACCCAGCACTGGGTCACAGATATNTGTAAAGGAGGCAAGTTTCCAGGGACTGACTGACACTCCTTCCTCCCTCCCCCCTCTCATTTCTCTGCTTCCCTGCTCCCTCCCCCCATCTTTCTCTTTCCTCTTCTAGCTTGCTCCCTCTGTCTATAGCTCTCTAGCTCTCTCTCTCTCTCTTGCTCTCTCTTGCGCGCCCTCTCGCTCTCTCCCTCCCTCTCTCCTCTTACCCTCCCCCTTTCTCTCTTTCTTTGGCTGGAAACGCCATTGATTGTGAAAGAGGTTGGTTTTGTAGCCAAAGGATGCCCATCCAGGCTTCCCCAGCTCCTGTGAGGAGCACAGAAGTTGAGAAAGAAGTGATCACAGATTTCTCCCAAGCCAGAATGGTCATGCCCCAAGCATGGAAGACTCACTTCTGAAAACACAGTGACCCTACCATAGTGGGTTCTAACCCCTTCATTTCTGCACTGGGTTTCTTGGAGTGACATGCAGTCAGTCCTCTTGCTCATTCAGTCCCTGTCAGAATACTAACGCTTGACAGGCTGCACTACTGAAGCCACTAATTGAAAAGAGCCCGAAGATTGAAGTTACTGCACTCTTCTTGGCTGTTTTTACATTTCAGAATGAAAGCCTCTAGTATATCTGAAGAATTATGGTGTTATTTCTTTGGCAATTTAAACTTCATAAACATGCCTGGGCATTGTCCTCATGGTCTGGTCTGGTCTCATTTTAGCAAGTGTGTTTATAGCATTTCATTTTTTGTAAATAAAATCCTGGTACAATGAAGTCTGTCTTTGAGTCAGGTGGCCTTTGTGGAAGTGTAAGTGAAAGGAAGTGTCTGTAACTGTAACTGTTGAGAGGGTGTGATTATTAACTGTAACTTATAGGTGGAGACAGGTATAGTTCTACAGAATGACTAATATAAACCTCAAGAGGCAATTAATATGTGCCACTCCAGTTTAGCATTTGTTAAGACAAGTTGAAATTTACAGTCCTATTATATTTGGGTCAGTAGACTGACTTTATTCTGCTTTGGGTAATTTCTAAATTTGGTATTTTATGAAACTCAACATNTCTCTAACTTATTCTTGGTTCCTGCATTTCTGTATGCTATTTTTTTTTTAAAGAATAAGTTCCATTTGGAAACAAAACATCCTTAAATTTGATTGTAGCTCATGTTCAACATGGCTAGTTTGCTGCATCCTTCACTGATATTAGTATAGGAAAGAGCTAACTTAAATGTGACATTGGCAATGAAGAAATGCATTCTGAGCCATGTATCTCAAAGGCGTGTGCACTAACTAAAAAAGATGAACTGCATTTCTAGGGAGGTTGTTGAGAACTTGGCAGCCCCTTCCCACCTCTGTTAACTTGGAGGTGATCGATCTTCCTTTGAACCAGAGAGACCTTCACAGAAAACGCCAAGCCTGTTTATCTTTATTATTGAGGTTTTGCTTCCTCTTTGTCTGGAAAAATTGCAAATAAGAGTCATTTCAGACCTTTTAGCAAAGAACAAGTAAAGATAAAGAAATACTAACATAGCATTCACACACCATCACTAGATCTTTTCCATAAACGTTGAGTTTGGGTCACTGATATAGTCTATTTAGTGAGGGGGAAAATGAGAAAGCTGAGAAGTAGCAAACTTCCATTCAGTCAGTATTAATCTAAGTTAAAATTAGGAAAGCATACTCTAAAGATGATATTGAAAGAGAAATTACTAGGAGACTGTTGTAAAAGTATAAAATATTATTGATCACTTCATTAATTTTGAGATTATTAGTAGAAAGCAACCTTATGGAACATCTGTGGCTGTTGAAATTAAATTTTAAGAAAATTTTGTGAATGCCACAAAATAGATTTCTCTTTAAAAATCCATAACATTTAAAATGACTGGAGCATTCTCTTTAAACTTGAGGTTATGATGACAGAGAAAATGATCTCTTCCTGTGTGACACCAACACCTGTAAATTTGACGGGGAATGTTTAAGGATTGGAGACACTGTGACTTGCGTCTGTCAGTTCAAGGTAAGATATCTGATATTTGCAACTTCGATTCATTACAGAGACTGAAAGGTAGAGAGTTCCTTTTACAACCCATCACTTGGCAATTTATAACTATACAGACTCAAGGGGAGGCTGGCATCAAATAAAAGTACTGCCAAGAGAGAAAGCTGGTGTCAAGAAGACATGCCTTTTAGAAACTGGTGCATGCCACAGTTAAAAATGCCACTGAAGCCAGGAGCTTCAGGTTGCACTTTTTAGATGTGGAATGCATGCATTTTATAGGTCAATTGACTGTGGATAGCTGTCAGTGGGTAGAAGGTGTGGCTTTGGACTTCTGTTCCTCACCAGAGTTGTCATCTTTTTTTAAAAATTCTATTGTTCTTTGTTTTAGTGGGCTTTGGTTTCGTTATTCTGTCAATGTGATACAATTTTAAGTTAACTTCTATTAAGGTCACTCCAAAACTACTGCGCCAACTTGGAAATCACGAACCTTATTAATATATACTAAAGTTTTTCACAATAGCACATTAAATGACTACAGTCTCCTAGGAATCCAAATAAGCACTTAGAGCNTCAAGTTGATGCCTGAGCAGAAGAAAGATGCACTTTGTCATGTGTCATGAAAGTTTTCAATAGTGGTAGAGATAAACATATTTTTACAAAGGAAGTATCATCAAAACTAGTTTTTAAAAGTAATGTAAAATGATGCCACCATTGTTGTTATTACAATAATTATTTATCATATTTCCCATTATGTCAATTATTGGATTTGTTTCTTCTCAAAATATTCATATAATCATATATTGCCCCAAATTACTTGGATATTGCATTAATATCATAGTTGAACTTGATTGTTATTGAATTACATTAAAAACATACACTGACATCTAATACATACTGAACCAGGGAGTATGCATATAAATAAAACTACACACAAGATCAATAATGCTTCAAAATTATAAGAAAATAATGAAAATTACAGAGCAAATTAAAAACCCAAAGTCATATTTAAATATCTGGCTTAATATACAATATTGAGAATTGATTAATTATTAAATATTGGGGATTTAACTCAACATCTTGGTGAGGCCAATAAGAGAATTCACATTTAAATACAGCTTGAATTACTTTTAGTCAAGATAAAATCTCCTTAGGCATCATTTTCACATTTTTGAGAAACAAAGTGAGCCAATTGGTAGTTTAAAGTGCCTGAAGATATTGCAATAGCCTTAGAAATGTGTCTGTGCAGATCACATGCACGTGGCATCAACTTTCAAAGTCTCTACCACAGTGAGTGATGAATCACATTCTTCCGATGAGCTATAGGAGGGTGATGGAGCATGAGAACTCCTAACTTACAATTTTTAGAGATTAACAGGAGGGGAAAATCAAGTTGGGGAAATCACTAAAGGCCCATGGAATTTTACAGACTTTTTAAAATTGTGTGATTCCCATGAATTTCTCTTACTTTTGTAACCTAGGATGGACAGAGCAAGTAAGTTCTTAAATAGCATACAACGGTGCAGGAAGAACATTCCTCAAATGGAAGCTTGCATTTCTCATGCTTCACCTAGAAGTAATAAGAGGAATTGGTAGACTTCTAACTGGGTGAATGCAGGAAAAGGAAATGTATCATTTTCTGATTAAAGGAACTGTTTGGTTTTTAGCTGTCACAGGGAATTTTTGTCAGCCAAGATATTTGTGCTTTTTATATATTGGTCGGCCAATATGTATTAACTTAAGTAATTGTGGAGTAGGTTGAGAATAATAAATGAAAATATATACTATAAGTTTGTATTTCTTAAATTCCTACTGGATTATATTGGTATTAATGTGTTTTATAATAGTCAGTCTTTCAAAAGAAAAAGAAACATTTCTCTAGTAATAAATTTATATTTCATATATGTGTCAGAAATATTGAATGTATAAATCACGGTGATGGTTAAATAAAATTGTAAAATGACATGAAAATGATAAACTGTGCTAAGGTAGGAGTTCCTTGGTTTCCTCCCAGTCTTTAGGGTTTTGTTGTTATTCTTTGGGGGTTTGTTGGTTTTCCTTTTATGTCTTACCTCTTTTATCTGGAAAAAAGGAAGATATCTGAAAATCTCTTCTATATAGTATCCTAAACTTCTATTTCTTGTGCATTTTCAGATATAAGCATGGATTACTCTATTTAAAATGTGATGTGCCATTAGTCTTTCTGGATGTGAGAATAATTTCAAACAGAAATGTGCACATTGTACATAACTTATAATGTCTTCCAGTATTTATTATTACTCAAGCACTAAAATGAACAGATATGATTCTGATTTCCCTTAGATACTTTAAGGTACATGAATTTCTACCCTTCAAAACTCACTCAATTCTTACAAATAAATTAGATAATTTTGGCTAGCTGGTTCACTCTTTTTTTTTTCCTCCATCATCATTCGTTTTTTCCTTTCTTCCTTGTTTCTTCTACAGTGCTGGTGATTTAACTCAGGACCTTATATGTGTTAGCAAATGCTCTACTACTGACATACATTCCTAGATCCTTTACATAGTTTATAAGATGAGAAAATTTATTTCCATTAATATAAAAAATTTACCATTAAGTCCTTATCCCAAATGTATGAAACACAATAAGCCAATTGGTATATTTATGAGCTATCCCAATTCTAGCTTTTTGATGTTATTATGCATGCAAATGAAAATTCCAATAACACAACAGTAGTGTCAGTTTGTTACAGATGATAATAACCAAAGCAATATAAGTTGAACATCCATAACCCAGAAATCCAAATTCTGAAATACTCTGAAATCCATCATGATATTTAAAATGTTTTGATTTTTTTTAAGCATTTTAGATTTGGAGTTTTTTATATGGATGCTCAAAGGGCAGAGCCTCCTCTAACATCCCACAAATGCCAAGATCTCAAATGCTATCCTCGTAAACATTTTGGATAACGAGTATTAAACCTCCTTAAATAATTCTTAGATGATGAAATAAAGTTTAAAAATGGCATGCAATCTCATGCATCTTACCTTCCTACCATAACACAGAAAGATACACTGATCAATCTGGTAAATCAGTTGTGGAGAAAAGGCTGAGAGGCAATAAACAGACAAGTGGTTGGATGAAGGAAAGTAAGGCCAAAAGAAAGATAAAAGGTAGAAGGGGAGGCAGAGAGGAAGACACAATTGTTCTCAGTTCTGGTCACAGAGTGATCAATTTTAAGTTTAAATTATGAGGTAGCTTTATACTTTCCCAATAATTTTCTAACTTGGGTATTAAATATTTGCACTTAATAAACCATGCTTTATATCTAAAAATGTCCAGTTACTGGGGCTGCTTAAATTTTTGCCCAGAATTTAGAGGCTGACTATGAATGTTTATCTTATTCACAGCTCTGTGGTTTTGATGAGGTTATTAGTACCAGCTTACCTCCACTCTCTACTGTCATTGGCTAAGGGACAATAACTCAAGNCATGCTCAGTTCAGGGCTCTAATTCATCCCTGACCACCACCTGCAGAGCTTGGCTCTTCTCCTCCTCTGTCTCTTTGCATGGGCTGCTTTGGGCTTTGATATAGCATGGTGGCTAGGTTTCAAGGGCAAACATCCAGAGATAGGTGAGGAGCCAAGTGAAAACCATGTTCTTCAATGACTTGACATGGAGAGTGACAGTCACATTCACCACAGTCAAGGCCTGCCATTTTAAAAACCACAAACATTATACATTCAGGGTGATGTAGTCCTAGAGAAATAAAAATTACTTGTGGAATAGTCCAATGACAACACATACAGACTTTTAAACATTTTCTCCTCCAAAAGAGTACTATATTGTGTTAAGCTATTCTTCCTCAGCCTTTGACAACTGGGAATATAACAGAATTCACTTAACATCTGTTGAGAACCTTCTCCATGCCAGACTCTGTGGAAGGTGCTGGCAATAGATAAAACTTAAGTCACATATAGCTTCTAGATGCTGAAATCTCAGCTCTAAAATATGTATTAACCAAACAAGCATGAAATTACATGAAAAATTTTATCATCTTTTTATTCCCTGGTAGCAAAGATGAATTCCATATATCTCGGAGACTCAAGTTATTGAATTCATTAATGTAGTGTATGGCTATCTTCAGCAATGTGAACACTTGGGGACAAAGTCATTTTATTTAAAACAAATACTTGGAAAGTAAACTTCAGATTTTAAAAAGGAAAAATTGAATCACTTATTCCTCATAGAAGTTTATGTAACACATACATTTATAGACTTAACCATAAAGTCTTTTCTTTTTTCTTTTTTGACTTTTCTTTTTTCTTAACCAAACAACCATGTAGTCTTTAGTTAAGTTATTAAACATCTAATTTTCCCTTACTCAGACCTTGAACTATGCCATGATTATCCCCAACAACCATTTTAAAGAAACTAGCTTATTTCGGTGCAGCTGTTAGCCTGTTCGCATACAGAGGGTTGGAGTGTATTCCTTTGTTTTCTAATTCTAAAAACAGTACCTCACAGTGAGTGGTAGTTGATGACTCTGCTAGTAAAAATATGTGTCATGAATGCCAAATCATTTCCATTTCATAGGTGATATTTACAATGAAGCCTATGTTCTTAAAGCACTAATTTTTTAGTTCTCCACATGTCCCTACTCACCACTTCAGATGAAGAAACTAAGCTATGGTTGTACAAATGTTTAACCATGGAGTAACATACCCAATACCTACATAAAGATGGTGGGAAAGAGAAGGAAACCCAGGACTAGACATCCATCCTTGAGCTTTGGTGACCGAGAATGTCTGTTTCCTTTTGTGTTTTTCATGTTAATGAGTGCAAGTCATGGTAGCAAGGGCCAAAAGCATCGTGGTGATAATCTACAGTTAAGCTCTTCTCAGCTCTATACAAATCCCCCTTTTGGCTTCTGCATGGAACTTGGCAGCTCTGTCTTAAGCACTGTTCACATTTGGCTTACTGAATCCCACAGAAGTGACATATGAGCACTTTATCAGTTTATTCTCTATTTTAAGATGCATATCAGCATCGTGTCATAGCACTTGACGAAGATAATAAACTCTTCCTATTCCCCACTCAGGCCAGTGGCCCGCTATTTGACTCACCTTCTGAAGTACATGTGAACATAGAAGAGGAAAAAAGTCAGAGTTAGATAGAAGAAAATGTGACCCCAAATAATCTGCACACAAAATATTGCTAAACTTAGTTATTGAAAGGTGGCCAGGGGCAAGAATGCCAGACCCAAGCATAAGAAGTTAATAAACCAGCCATCCACATCAATTTTAACTCTCATGTCTTTAAGGAAAAGGTAAGCCAGTCTATTGTTCGTATTGTCACCATTTCTCTCCTCCTTCTTCTTCTCTCCTCCAAGCCCCCAGACAGCACAGGGGCTTTAGCGAACTCCAAAGTCGCCCTCCATTCTGCTGTCCCAGGTCCTGAACACTGCACATTTACCCAGTATTTGACCATCCATTTGTCTTCTGAATACGAAATTAGCACCAGACTTTTCTTTTCTTTTACTGTTTAATACTTCTCATTGGAAAATTCAAGTCTCACTGTCATGTTGCAGTTGCCTTTGCCTTGAGTAGCATTGGAGATACTCTTAAGTAGTCAGAAATCAAACGTAATTTTATATGTACAGAAAGCTTAGGAAGATGTCCAGTCCACAGGTTTCACCTATCAGGAAAGAACTGCTTATTGAGTTAAAATAGTAGTGATAGATTACCAAAAATCAAAATCAAATCAATTTCATGTGTAGCTATATAAACATACTCAACCTATGAACCAGCAGTATAACTGAGAAATAGAATTATTTAATGGATATAAGGTATCCAGAATACCTAATCATTCATTGT
>LZPO01108893.1:0-14004 GCA_001675575.1 Neotoma lepida
GGGCACAGTACAAGCCTACAGGGAACTCTCAACTGCAGCATCTGACGCAGGAAGGTGGGGAGGAGAGTTGCTCTTTCTTTGTGAGCTTAGATTTTAAAGGCAAAAACCACAAAATTTCTCTAAGAGGAGGAGGGTTAGTACAAGTTCATTTTTGACTAGCTTATCTTTGCTTACTCTTAGGAATTTCTACAGTTCTTGAGTTATCTGATCCTTCAGCTAGACCTGTTGTTTGTCACAAGGCCTTTTTTTATAGGCTATCTCCGGCGTTGGGACATTCTGTGGTTAATCAGTTGCTTCTAGATGGCCCTTCAGGCATCCTGACTTTGTGACTTTGTACCATTTCAATTCCTGGAGCCTCTGTCAGCATTCCTGGGAAGCTCGAAACTTAAAACTCAGGCCTATTTTTTTCTTAGTTCAAGCAGAGGCTGTTAGTTTGGTTTTATTTTTGAGCGAGGGTCCTTCATAGACAAAGTTGTTGGCATCATACCAAGTCCTTGAGCTTGGGTGGAGCTGGGTTCTATCTTTGGTTAGCAAACTGCTAGCAGTGCCATCATGGGAAAGTACTTTAGCTCTCCAAGCTTCACATTCCTAATTTGAATAATGAAAGTAGTAATACCTGATTTGTGAATCAGCCGAGGATTAAATATGATTCTGTATGTACACTCATGTGTGTCCTTGCATTAGAGTCGCCTTCAAGTCTTAGTCACATTGAAATTTGTATTACTATTTGCTCTTCTTAGGAATTTAAAATGAAGCTCCCATACAATGCTGGTGCTAAAGGTCATGGGCCTCCTTGCTGGTCCTCTCTGAGCCANTAGTGAACATATTGAATTGTTCACATGAACAATTATTTAGATGAAGTATGTCATATGTCAGCCTATCAGCTTTAAGAGCTATCATCTTAGTGGTCAACCTCAGGCAGAACTACTTGAATTTCCAGCCAAAATGTATCATAAAAATTAAGTTGGGGTGCAGAGAGGGCTCAGTGGGTAAAGTGCCTGACACACAAGCATGAACATCTGAGTTCAGATTCCAACCCCTCCAAAAAACTGGGTGTGGCATTATGTGCCTACAATTCTAGCGCAAGGGAGGGTGAGGCAGGTGGGTCCCAGGTACTCATTAGCCAGCTAGTTGAGCTGAAACAATGAGGACCAAGTTCTATGAGCAACTCTCTCTTAGAAAATATAGTAAGAGTCATAGAGAAATTCTAAATGTCAACCTCTGGCCTCTCCATGCACCAACATGGATGCACACACCTACACACAAACTGTGGAAGGCTACTTGCATTATAGAGAACCAATTCTTTAAATGAAATTCTTTTATTTAGTAAATGTATATTGCACTCCAGCTATGAACAAATCAGAATGTGCTTTAAGACTCATAAGCCATACCTCCCTTAGGAGTTAAAAACTAGTAGGAGAAATAGGATGCCTGACCTACTAGCCAACATGAACATCCATTGTTGATTCAAGGTGAAATATGAGTGGAAGGAGACCGAGGCTGCGATGGTTGGTAGAAAAACCCAGAGGTGGTGCCAGTGGAGCTGGCCTTGGCCTCAACCTCCTATGCAACACAGGATTCAAGGAGTAGGCATTGCAAGTGTAGACTGTGAGAATTGGGGTGTGTGTGTGGCTTCAGTGATGATAGGTAGGGCTGGATAGCCACAGGATCTAAATGGACATGACTTTTGAGATTCCCAAGAATCAGTAAGTGCCAAGCTTAAGTGGCATCCATGGAAACACAATGGAAGTTAGTTTTTAATATTAGAGTTCCAGTAATAACAGCAATCTGTGAGTCTGAACTTCTGCTTTCTAGATGTTGAAAAAACAACAACATATGATAAGAATTTTAAAATAAATGCAAAGTGTTATTATTGAGTTTTTAAACTACTGATAATAGTTCTTAGTAAACTCTTAATGACCTGTCTTGATTTCTAGATTCTAAATACATGTCCTGAAATGTGGCCACAAAAGTATTATCCTATTAGTGTTTGTCACCTCGATCTGCCTAAATACTCCAGGTGTTTGCTTGCCAGNGATACTGTAATAGAATACCATAGACTGGGTGATTTACATAGTAGAAAATTACTTTTCATCATTCTGGAAACTAAAAGTCTTTGATCAAAGTGCCAACAGATCTGATTCCTCTTGTGACCTGTCCTTGGTTTGTAAAGGGCATCATCTTCCTGTGTCTTCACATATACATCTCTGGATGTGCCTGCATCCTCATCTCTTCTTAGAAGGACACTGATTAAATTGATTAGGGCCCAAACTAATGAACTCACTTTACCATCATCAACTGTGAAGGTCCTGACTCCAAATGCAGTCACACTATGAGTTGGGGACCAGGTCTTGAGCATACACATTCTGGAAAGATTCAGTTTGGGGGGCAATATTCTGTGCTTTGGCTTTTCATTTCTTAGGGGTATTAAGACAGAAAATTGTATCACTGTTATTAAGAAACAATTGAATTAGAGGACTTCTGGCCAGGAACTGTCAAGTTCAAAGTCTGTGAAAACCTTAGTCTGAGATGGCCATCTCAGATTTATCCTCTACTTTGAGGTAACACATTTGCCTTTTTGGGGATGGAGCTATGGAAATGATCCTGTTCTCAAGAGCTACCCTGTCTCAGCAACAGGTTGTCTTGTTATTTGTCTGGTTAGATCTCAAAGTCCTGCTCTGACCTGTTTTGGGACCTTACTACCTGCTAATGATGAATGGGAAACCATCAGGCTCTCTGTGTTTACCCAAGGAAACCTAGTTCTTTATAGTGGATCCTTATGTGAATATACAGACAAACCAAATCATTGTAAATTCAAGTCACACGTGTAAATTTTCCTTCCTTCTTTTCTTCAAATCACCTCTACTTTTTTCATCTTCCTTCAAAAGAAACAGAGAAAAAAATCCATACATCTCTCAGTTTCATGTGTGTGGTATCTTTGAAGATGGAGCCTATGTTTGGGATTTTGCCAAGCTAAAAGAACATTTCTAGAGCTCGGACCTTCTAGAAAGAGAAGCTGTCTACATAAAAAGATATAAACCAGCATGTCCTGCTCTTTGGGGTTTTGTTTCCTCCAAGAATTTAAAATCATGGAAGAGAGATGATGCATCCCTTGCCTGTGCTCATTGGGGGCAGTCAATAGCCAATTTGGCAAGTTGATCCCCTCTTATTTTGATATTTGTAACTGGTTGGTTAAAATGGATATTTGGTGACAATGGTGTTGGCATAAGCTAGGGAAGTAGCTCAGGGGTAGAGTGTTTGCCTAGTATGTACAAAGTCCTGGTTTCAACCNCCAGCACCCCACACAAAAGAGAAAAACAGAGAATCATGAGTCTAAACAGAGGCCTTTTGTTTCTTACACATGAAACACAATGCCTAATGGGCCATACACAGTCTCGACTCTTGGAGGACTGAACTGTTTTCCATTGTTACTCAATGGGTGGCTCAGGACTTGAGATGGATAAGTGGCACCTGTCATTCTGTGAAATGATGTCATGAGTCAATGCCATGATGAAATTTATAATTACTTAGGAGGCACCAAGCATGTTATTTAAGGACCCCCATGTAGCTGGCATGCCTGAGTTCAAATCCTGCCTGCTTCACAGAGGTTCTAATGGCCTTGGGTGTTCCTGAATATTTCTGGGTCTCTGGTCCCGTGTGAACACTAAATGAGTAAATATATAAAACAATTAAGAGGTAGTTGGTATGTTTTAAGGCCTGTNCAAGTGTTGTTTGTCCCTGTCATTTTGCTGGTATAGTTTTCCCCTTCCTGTTTCAGATTTTTCAGGGAATTAATGTCCCCATATACAACATGCAACAAGTCCTGTGAGAAATGATGACTCTTGTCAATGATTCTTGACTTGGGGATCATCCTTTGGGATTTTCATGGCATGAAACTTACTACTCTGCCACCAATTGCTTAGTTACATCTACATCTGCTTTGGTGGTTGGCATTTCTAGTTCTTGACCAAGGAAGATTTTTCTTCAATTAAAATATTGCAATCAGAACTTAGCTCTAACTTTGTATGAGTAGACATATACTTACTACATTTAATTAACAATTCAGTGTAATTTAGAATAAGCTCTAGGGTAAGAGACAGAGTGAGACAGAACTACAGATCTCCACCTTGCACATAAAATACACTGAGTAAAATAGCAGAGTGGGCACCAGGAAAGACTAACAATGGACAGGAGTAATGTTGCAATCTACGAGGTGGGTCCTCTCCAGATGAGGGGTGTCAGGCTACCCCAGGAAATAACCCTTTGCTCCAGCCTTCACCCCTGCTTTGAGCACTAGGACCAGAAAGGTTTAATGGGGAATGCATTGAAAAAGAACATTTCCCATCCTGCCAAACCTGGAGAGGAGCAGACTGGTGGAGGGTAGAGGTGCTAGGGGTAGTAAAGAGAAACACAGGATTTGAGTTTCAGACAAACAATAAATACTTTCTCATTATAAGTATTTCCCAAGTATTACATGGGAACATGGTATGAGTTTTCTGGATTATTATAAAGTATGTCAGAGATTGGAAGGAAATTGGCAATTTTGAGTTTTCCCAAGGCCTCCCATCTTCATTCTCTTTTGGTAGCAACTATCCATGGCTATTCTTCAGTCTGTATGTCAGGATGTTGATCTCCTTCTTAATTTTTATTTATTTATTTTTATTATATGAATATGGGTATTTTGTCTGCATGTATGTCTGTGTACCATGTGCATATCTGGTGCCCTCAGAGGCCAGAAGAGGGTATTGGATCCCCTGGAACTGGAGTTACAGATGGTTGTGAGCTACTGTGTAGGTACTGGGAATTAAACCTGGGTCTTATAGAAGAGCACTCAGTGTTCCTAACTGCAGAGTCATCTCTCCAGCCCTTTATCTCTTTCATATAAAGACACTGCTCATATTGGATTAGGGCCTGGCCTCATGAATCTTTTATCTTAATTTTACTTTAAAAGGTTCTGTCTCCAAATACAGCCACATTCTGAGATTTGAAGGATTAGAATGTCAATACTTCCCAGAGAAGGAAGTATAATCCAGCCAAACAAGGTATAATCCAAAAGACCTCATATCTCCAGGAATAGCGATAGTAGAAGTGCTGGTGAGCTTTTAAAGCCTCATTTCTGTAGAAGTATGGTTATAAAATATAAATATTTAACATGGAATGATGTACATTAAACCTGGAATATAGGGAAAGAAAGATGTTAGAAATCTAAGTTGATATCCCACTAAGCTAAGCAACAGCAGCTTAATATCATTTATAATTAAGATATTACCATGGGAATGTTGGTAATGAAGAAATTATAAAATAATTTGGTAATAATGGCAATGGATAACATGGACAATCACACCATCTATTGTTATGTTCACTTAGAACTGTGTGTCGTATGATTTCTTCACATCAGTATTTTCTGTATAAGGCTGGTGAGGTGGAGAGAGGGTCGATCACATATCTCTAATTAGAAACACATTTGCTAAGAGCCAGGATTTAAATATTTTTTTCTTCTTTGCCTTTTGGAAAAGAGAGAAAAACAAGGAAACAAGTGGGCACCATGCTGACTTGTACCACGATTAGCTGTCTCAAGTACAGAGACAGTTGAATGTCATGTAAGAAAGTCCAGAGCCATGTCTGAACCCCAGTCTAGGTGAGGAAGATGGCTTTAGNNAATAAAAGTGGGGAATTTAGTAATTATTTAGAAGAGTAAACTTGAATCTGCATATTAGTCCTTATCTCCAAATGCATTATAGATGAAATAAATGTCTATATTTAAAATGTGGATCCAAAATACTGAAAAAAATATTGTTTAGTTTAAATAATCTTTTGGTAGGGAATGCCTCCTTAGATATGACTAAAGTCTCAAAAATNATGTATAATTTAATAAATATTGCATGAGTACTATAAGTTATTATAAAAATATACATGGAATTCTGTAGGATGTTTATGATAACATGTGACTCATATAGCAAAGAAATTATCTTTTGTGATGGTCTTTNAAATGAATGAGGCAACAATGACACAAAATTAAGCAAACCACAAGAATGGGCAAACCCTTCCAGTGAGTTCTGTCCAGTAAACACTTTGAAAACTGCATGGTGTTCCTAACAGTACAAGGATTGCTGACAAAGCCAACCATGCCTTTCCATGTTTTATCTGCAAACGTGCTGGTAAGAGTGTAAATCTGTCTCACGTTCAGGCCAGTAGTGGAGCAAGCTCCTCACATTTTATTTTGGGTAGATTGTTGATTGGTACAGCCTTAAAGAAGGACATAGTTCTCAGCATTCTGTCTAGAAATAACCTGCTAGCTCCTAGTTTGGGGCTTGCTATATTGTATGCTTACATAGTTTTCACTTTTCCTTAATCAAGAAAATGCCTTGATTTGAAAGGCATTTTCTTGATTAACGATTGATGTTGGAGGATCCAGACCACTGTGGATGTATCGCCGTGGGCAGGTGCTTCTGGGTAGTATAAAAAACCAAGCTGAGAAAGTCAAGGGGAGCATAGTAAGACATAACAATGCCATCAACATGACCAAGTGTGTTGATGTCCATCAACATGAAATCATAGGTTATATATGACAAAAATCAGGTGCTACTGTGTCATAGTTTAATCTTGTGTATTTCTAAAGCATATAAACATTATATATTCATCTACACATATGGATTCACAGGAAACTATTCTACACAAACTAAGATGGTGTGATACTTAGAAGTGAATTCAAGGCCTTACAAATGCTCAACAATCAGAGGAAACTTGTGATTGGGTGGACCTGGGTTCTGGGTCCTCTTCAAGAGCAGCAAGTACTCTTAAACTCTGAGTCATCTCTCCAGTTCCACCAGGACTAAGTTTAGTTCCTTCTTATGGTAACCTATCTCCAGGAGATGTGGCCATCCTTATCTCTGTTCTCCAGCTTCTTGTGATAATTTTTTTTGTTTATGAATAAGGCAGCTTATAATCTGATGGATAATGTGGCCATGGGCAATGTAAAGGACTATAAGCGGTAAATAAAATATTGAACTCTTTGTCACCTGTACATAGTTCAGGTGGTGATGTGTCTATTTATAAGACTTCAACATACTAGTCTGGGGCAGTAGTTACTTGGCTNCTTGTAGGAAGAATATTAACTTAAGTACTATGTGACTTTAAAGCCAGGCTCTGCTACATATATACCATGAGTCCTGGCTCTGACCCTCAATTCTCAATGTGCAAATGGAAGTGGTGCTTTTTACCTCTGTCATTGTAGCATAAACAGACATAGGGCAAGTAGGAAACCCTAAGCTCACAGCACTGCTTATCAAGGGCTGGACATCACCATTGTGTAATAAAGATGTCATATGGCTTGATCTGCATCTTCCATTCTTTCCTTCCATGGATATGCATGGCCTAATCTTAGCTGTTTATTTGAATGATAACCCAAACTCCCTACCACCTGCTTCTTGCTTATCTCTAACCCCACTGCCCAGTGTGCATGTTTTACATGGGTGCCTGTCTCCTGCTTAACTCCACCCCACATCCTGGGTCTCCTGCTCAGGCAGCATCCTTCTAGATCAGTCAGTTGCTAGACAAGGGACTATCACTGATGATAAGCTTTGAAGTTGCATCCCATCAGCTTGTCTCTTTATTCTCTTGGTTGAATTATATTACCTGAAAGTATCTATTCATTAACTTTCCACACTGTTCCTTGCCTTATCAACCCTGGGACTCAGCTCTGGGAAGACAGACTGTATGTCTCTCTCCTTGCTATGAACCAAGACAGTGCCTGTGTTAGTGCCATATGCAATGAATACTTGAATGAGAATATTTTTAATAAATATTGTAACATCATTAAAAGACACAGTCTTTCTGGGGGAGAATTTGACAATTCATATTAAAAATGGTAAACTGACATCTGTTTGATTGCAAAAATTCCATTCCTTAGAATTTATCCAACTACTGAAGATGTTTTAGAGAAATTTACTAAGTGTGTTTGTGTTAGCTGGCTTGTTGCTGTTACAAAATACCTGAGAGAATCAGCTTAGGGGAGGGAATTTTTGTTTTGATTCATGGTCTAGCGCAGCACGACAGGCTACTCAGGTGTGGAGACTGCTAAGTGGCAGGTACAGTTCAGGTAAGGAGGCTGGTGTGTGGTTTTCAGAAGAGGGGAGGGGCTTACATTTTGCATGTTGCACTGGACTTGGGTGCACAGTAGTTGTGATTGTACCTAGAACCTTGTATATGCAAGGCATGTGCTTTTCCACTGAACTTGACCCCCCAACTGAATAATGGCTTACATGGAACAAGACAAGTAGGGTCAACATTTGAAGATGCTTTTGAGGTACTGAGGCAACACTAAGCTGGGAACTTTATCCTCAGCATTCCCCATATGGCAAAAATTACTGGCCTCCCATTAACTGCTGTCCTTACATAAGAGGCNTTTGCTCCAGAAGGTTTCCCACAGAGGAACTAGCCTGTGATTGCAACCTGCAATAAATAAGTGCCAAGACTTCTATTTTAAAGGAAGTATTCACCAGTCTGTGTAGAGCAGAACTAAAACCCAGTTATTCACCAGTCTGTGTAGAGCAGAACTAAGACCCAGTTGGTAAGCCTGTCTTTTCCAATAGAAAGTAGGGAAAGGCAGGAGGACGTTGTGGCTGTTTGAAACCCTTAGGAACTCCTGTGTCATCCCCAGATGTGGGTCAGTCAAACCAGAGGCACCTGTCTGTGTGCAACAAAGAGAGAAAACTAGCAAGAAAAAAATCTAGCTGAACTTTTGTGTGGAAGGAAAGGCCAGCTCAAAAACCAAGACTAGCAGAGGAAGATACTTGGAGCCTTGAGGAGTTACACAAGGACTGGGAAGGTCACAATAGCCAGAGAAAGCTGACCCACCAGTTCAGTGAGAGCATTCTCCACAGCTCTCTCCGTCTCCTTTGGTTTTCTGATATATGTTGAATCTATCACACACACACACACACACACACACACACACACACACACACATGCACACACATGGCTAAGGCAGGAAGAAGACTACTGTGGGGATGAACAAAGTGTAATGGAATGTGCACACAAGCACACTACATGAGATATTTGTCTGAGTGAAGGAGAAGGTTATAATTACCATCTTTTTATATGATGAATATAAACTAAAGAAAACAAGGAAGAGAATAAATTGACCTTAAAAATGAGGGTTTATTTCTTAGCTCTCTTTGCTTACCTGCTTTCCTTCCTCTTCTCTCCTCCCTCCCTCCCTCTCTCCATCCCTCCCTTCCTCCCTCCCTCCTTTCCTTCCTTCCCCCTTCCCTCCTTCCTTCCCTTCTTCCCTCCTTCCCTCTTACTNCCCTCTCTCCCTCCCTACTTCCCCTCTTCTCTCCCTCCCTCCATTCCTTGAGACAGGGTCTTTCTGTGTAGGCCAGGCTGGTCTCAAACTTGAGATTCTCCAGACCCAGCCCTCAAGTGCTACAACACAGGCATGTGCCCCATGCATGACTTCCCAACTGTCTGTTTCAATATTTGGTACATTCTTTTCTCCCAGAATCATGCTGTTTGAATCATAGCTTTGTAGAATGTTTTGAAGTATGGCAATATGATTCTCTGACTTTGATTTTTTGGATCAAGATTACTTTGGCTATTGATGATCTTTTGTGGTTACATACAATTTTTGCATGTTTTTCTATTGCCATGAAGAATAATACTGATATTCCAATAGGGATTGTATTGAGTCTACAGGTAAGTTTGAGTAGTGCATAGATGTTTTAACAGTATTCTTTGTTCTTATCTATGAACATGGGGTGCCTCTCCAATTATTGACATGATCCTTAATTATACCAGTGTTTTTAGTTTGCAATAGATAGATCGTATAGAAGTAAAAGACTGGTTAAATATAAACAAAGAAGCCGTCGTGACTGGAAACACACTGATGTTGTGCCGAAAGGCTGCTCACATCAAGTCAGCCAGGAGAAAAAGAGAGTGGGAGAGACAGAGATGAGGAGGGGGAAGGAGAGAGAGAAGGGGTGAGGAGGGGATGGAGAGAGGGATAGAGAAATAGAGAGAAAGAGAGGCAGAGAGAACACCTAGTTGGCTCCACAGGCTGGCTAACAAGATCCATAGCACAGCAGTTGCTCCTCATCCGGTGGTCTCCCCAGTGACATCCTGACAGGAGTCTTATCTTTCCATACTTAACCAAGAATACTTTTTTTCCTGTTTCAAGTTTGTTCCTTTCAAAATGATCAAAAGTGAAATGGTAACATCCAGTAGAGTGGGAAGCAGCAGTGTGTTCCCTTCTCCATGGATCATTCCGAGGACTCGTTATCTAATTCAAGCTTTGCTTGCTGTCATTTTGTTAAGGTGCATGTAATAATGCACTTATTTTTATATATCCTTTTACTTATATATTATTTAGGGTCATTTATATTTGATCTTTTTGGATTTTTATCCACATTTACTGAAAAAAATTGAAATATTTATATTATTTTCTTTTGAATTCCTTTTCCTTTCTTGTTTTCTGAGATTCTGGCTTGAAGTATAGTTAATCTCCTCTGATTTATTTATTTATTTATTTTCGTGTCTTTTTTGTGTTTTCCATCACCATTCTATTATTATTTTATAAACTATCTTGTACAATTCTTGAGAATTATAGTTTTATTTTATTTCACATTCTGATTTCTATTCCATCTCAGTTTTGTGTTTTTAGGTTTTTTTTTAATATGAACTTCCTATTTTGTACTGTGAACAAATACTAGTAGATACTGGCTAACTATATTACAGCTTGGAAAGAAACTGGAAATACTTATATAAGTGTTCAGGATTTGTGGAATAGACATTGTTTCACTAAAGTGTTCGATGATATGAGTGTTTGGTTCTCCTACAATCTGTGTGTTGAAAGCTAATGCCTGATTTGCTAGTATTAAGAAGTAGGGCCTTTGGGAGGTGGATAGGATTTGAATGTGGAGTCCTCATGAGTGGGGTCAGCCATTCGCAGGAGGCCCAGGGCATCTCATTGCTCCTCTCATCAGAGCAGAATGCAGCAAGAAAGGACTAAGTGTGTGGATGGTAGCAGACAGCACACATCAGTGCCCCAACTTTGGCCTTTAAGACCACAGAAGTGAGGAGCTGATGCCTGGCCTCTGGGATTTTGTCTTAGGCAGGGTGAAGAAAGGAAGATGCCATGAGAAGGGTTTGCACTTCAGAGTCTGCTGAGATCTTGTGGTCACGGCTGCTTCTTTTTCCTTGAAGAGTTTCCCTCTTTTCTCAAAGAGAAGGGACTTACTAAGCTTATTCTGCCAGTGTCAATGAAAAGTCTCATGATTTTTAAAGGAGAACAACTATCCTATCCTTTGCCAGTTCTTTCCTCCCATGGTACCTGAGCATGAACCCAAGGCCTCCTGAGCACTAGGCAGTTCCAGTCCTAGCACTGAGCTCCACCACCGGTTGGTTGTCAGCTACCCTTTCTGGAAACATGATTACCACCATCCTTTGCTCAAACCCTGATCTGCAGCTTCATCCACAGCAGATCCAGTCACCCTCTTCTCCAGCCTCACACCTCAGACACTGCCTTGTTTATCAGAGATGAGCCTCACTTTTGTGTCTAAGTCTGACTAAATCTGTCTTGTCCACAAATCTGAGAGTGATGGTGATAAGGAAGAGATGCAGTTTTCCTAGTTTCTTCTATTGAGTGAAGGGGTAGTGAAGAGCCTGAGGGGTGAGTAGTGATCAGGGGCTGTGGATGGTTGACCAGATGTCTTACAGTATACTCAAGAGGTCTNGTTTGTGACTATCAAGTGATCTTGCCAAGGATTGCTAACATCAGACTCACCAGAGACAGAAGAAAGGATAATGATTGATGGGGTGTACAGTATGAAGAAGCCTCATGTGTATAACAGTGCTCTAAATGTGCATATTGTAACTGGTTTTAAAGATGACACATGATGACACATACTTTTAATGTCAGCATTCATGAGGCAGAGGCAAGATCTAAAAGTTCCAGGCCAACCAGGGCTATGTACTAAGACACTGTTTTAATGCATACATACTTACACACATATATACATAAGAATATCTTCAAAGCTTTATTATAGTCTCACATGTTTACAGTAGTTTATCTTCGTAACTTTACAGGAGAGTGTGCTAGTTCATATGGATGACCTGGGGTAAGACCAACTCCTGCCTTATAATTAGAATTTATCATTAAGGCCATGCTGGAGCATGAGGACACAACTCCTCAGCTACATGGCCAGGCGGAGAGGAGAAAGGAGTTTGCCCAGATGGACCTTTTGGAAACTGGGACTGAGAGGTCACTAANGCTCCCAGGANGTTCTGAAGACCACCTTGTCTCCTGGACCCTCCATGTGTGATTCATGGGACTGTATGTTACGACTCCACTGACTCCACTCAGTGTTTGGCACAGAAGCTTCTGTCTACCTGTCTCTCCTTTCACTCTCCTTCCTTCTTCACATTGGCCATTTCTGGTCTGTGCTGTATGTGTTTGCATGTGTCTATGTATGTGTGTATGTGTATTTGTATATGTGTGTATATGTCTGTATATGTGTCTGTATGTGTACATATGTAGGTATGTATTTGTGTATATGTGTGTATTTGTGCATATGTATGTATGTGTGTATGTGCATATGTTTATCTGTTGTCTGTATATGTGTGTATATTTGTTTATGTATGTGTATATGTATGTATATATGTATATGTAAGTATTTGTGTAAATGTGAATGTGTATGTTTTTATGTATGTGTGTATATGTGTCTGTATATGCATGTAGGTATATATATATGTATTCATGTGTACATGTGTGTGCATGTGCATGGGTGCATACATACTATGGTATGTGTGTGAGGTTGGATGACTAACAGTGGGAGTTGGTTGTGCCCTTCCACAGTGTTAGTCCTGGGGGGATAAAATTCAGACCCTCACGTTTGGCAGCAGGTAGCTTCACCCACTGAACCATCGTGGCCCCTCTCTATGCCTTAATATTACAATTTCAGACAGGGGGAACAAGATTGGCTTTATGGCAGAGCTGTTGCAGTGACTGAGTGCTGGGTGGACTGTCACACCTGATGTGGAGTCNGAGTCACTCCTCTCAGAAGAAGCTCTCAGCTGTGCGATCTCAGCTGGCATGCTGCCCTATTCTCAGTAGGTAGGGTTCAACCCAGTTTCAGTTTCCCAAGGGGCCATGGCTTCCTTCCCAGCAGTAGGGATGCATCTGGACCCAGCTTCAGCTAAATCCCCAAGGGTCCTAGATGCTGGGCATCTGGCCTCCCTAAATAATGACTGCAAACAGCTGGCATCTAAACCCACACTTCCCTGTGCCAGTATCTTGCCTACTCTCTTCTCCACGAGATCACTGACACTTTTTATTTATTTTTTTATTGGTTGATTGATAATAATGTAGATTAGCTTAATGGGTGGCGCCCTGCATCTGCAGTTACCAGGTACACAGCTGCCAACTGCAGTGTCTTGGTCCCAAATGCCTCTTGATATGGTCAGAGGGAAAANAGGAGATTTGAGCCTGCTCTTGATAAGCCTGGCTTATGGGCAGTTGGCTGAGTGAGTGAGGCTGAGTGGCGTTCTCTCAGATCCATGGTTATCTGATGCTACATGGTGGAAACAGAGCCTTTGCAGATATAATTAAGGATCTGAAGGTTAAGTCAGCTAAGATTTAGGATGAACCCTAAACAAGCTAGTGTGCTTATNAAGGGAGGGGCATGAGCTCAGGCATATAGACTCAGAGGAACGAAGCTGTGTGGAAGTGGAGGCAAGAACTGGAGTGACATGTCAGCAAGGCAAGGGTGTCTAGAGGCTGGCTTGCAAAGTCAGGAGCTGAGAGCTATGAGGAAGTCCCTCCTTCATAGCCTGCAGAAGCACTCAAATCACCCACACCTCAGGTTTGAACTTTCTATTGTACTAAACCTCAGGTTAGGATAGAAGCAAAGTCTGATGGGTATTCCTGTGGGAAATCTGACTGGAAGGCCAGCTGGGGAAGGGAGGGTGTGTGTGTGTGTGTGTGTGTGTGTGTGTGTGTGTGTGTGT
>LZPO01108894.1:0-10271 GCA_001675575.1 Neotoma lepida
CTTTAATCCCAGCATCAACCTTAGAGTTCTGAAGATCCATGCAGACAAGACAGGAAGTGATGTAGCTTCGGAGGATGGGAAATTAGTTAGCAGATGGACAGGTATAAAAAGCCAGGTTAGACCGGAAGGCTCGCTTTTCCTCTGCTTCAATCCTGGGAAGTAGAGGCAGCGTTGGTGAGTGGTGGCTTGGTCCTAATTCCTCTGATCTCTGTCAGATTTTCACCCTTATTTCTTGTTCCGCATGTTTATTAATAAGACTGGTTAGAAGTTCTTCTTACAATGGGTCTTTGGAACATCCCTTGGGAAAATTGTTAAGTCTGGACAGCTTTATCCCCAGGAATGGCGTCAGGGCCAAGAGAGTTTCTTTGCCTTTCCTCCATGGGAAGACACACAGAGAGAAGAAAGCACTCTCTGGCAAGAGTTGTAGAAGGGAGATAGCCCGTGTTAGATCCTGATCCAATGGTCCAGGGTCTGACTCATCATCATGGTTTTTTAGCTCCTAGAGCTGTGGGGAACAAATGAATGCTGCTCATNTGCTACACAGTGTGTGGGGAACAAATGTGCACATTAAGAAAATTTCCTTAAAAGTTTTTGATTATCTATTCTGCAAAGCCTAAAACATACAAACCTTGAACACTCATATGTGTGGGAACATACCTAATGAAGATACTATCTATAGAAAACAATTCACTAAACTCAGCTCCAACTTCAGCATTGATGGCACGAAGAAATCAAAATAAAAACATCATGAATGTTTTTATTATGTTATCTTATGACATATTTTCTTTTGAAATTCAATCATTGTGGTGATATATTGTGTACCCCACTAAAACTTATCTGAGGATCAGAGGACAAAGCCAGCCACTAAATTAGAGATACAGGTCAGGCAGTGATGGGACACAACCTTAATCCTATCACTCTGGAGGCAGAGATCCGTCTGGATCTCTGTGAGTTCAAAGCCACATTGGGAACAGAGCCAGGCGTGGTGGCATGCAGCTTTAATTCCAGCCCTTGAGATCTCATATCTTTGCTTGGGAAGGACACACACCTTTAATCCCAGGAAGTAATATGACAGGATACAGGAAGGTATATAAGGGATGAGGAAACAGGAACTTTTCTCTCTTCAGGCTGAGGATTTTGTAGAGGTAAGAATATGGCTGGCTTGTTCTGCTTCTCTGATCTTTCAGTTTTCACCATAGTATCTGGCTCTGGATCGTTTATAAGATCTTTTAAGATTCTTGTTACAAATCATCTTTAAAGTTTATATTTCATTATTATTTTCATTTTTAAGAAAGCTAAATGGCACTCTGTTCCAGCAAATATTTTTGTTTTAATATCATTCTGATTCTTCCCATTACAAAACTAATAATACACATTTCATAATGTGAAACTCTTTAATATATTAGCATGTTGAAAATGTACTTTACTGCTTTAACTAATGTGCCTGTCAAATTCAGAATACATTGATGCACTTTCAAAGGGTGTGAAATATTAGCAACATAAACTATTCATTGTTGTATTTCATTAGACCCCAGAAAATGAATAGAAAATGAAATTTCTGTAAACTAATGCTTTGTGTCCTAAGATCAATTCTCAACTGAAGCCTTTAATTTTCCATCTTTACTATTTCTTTAACAAAATAATTTACTTACGTTTTAATAAGGTTGCAATAAGAACATTAAGAATCACAGAAACTACAAAGAAAACTGTGTATGAATGGTGTGTGTGTGTGTGTGTGTGTGTGTGTGTGTGTGTGTGTGTGCATTTAGAGTGTCACCTGTCTAACACAAGATGTTCTCTCAGAGAACCTAGAGTAGAGATTTTGTTAGGACAGAAGCTCTCTGGGCAGCTGTTACTTGGTAAAAGGAGGAAAGTAGAGACTGGAGCCTTTGCTTCTCTAGCTGATGAAGGATGTGCCTCCTACCTCAAACAGGAAAGGCACCAATGAGTTCCTGTAGACTTCTCATAGGCACACATAGAAATGACCTAGAGCAGAGACCTTTTTTCATTCCCTACTCTTTTCATTACTGACAGCTATTTTTTCTTTGAATCATTCCAACCAAGCCCATTTCAACTATGAAATAATAATACTATAAAGTAGGTGTGATATTGTGTACAGTATACTCAAGCTCAGAATTAATGACTGGAATTAAAGAAAGGGAGGCAGAAAAGGATTTTGAATGGTTAGGCATATTTCAAATGCTCAACAATCTGTTCTAATTCATAAAATGTATGAATACTTTTATTTAATCCAAATAAGCACTACAGTGATCTAGAAATCAATGTATAAATTTCAATTTCAACTTTCCTTTACTGAAAACTCATTCTCTCAGTCAAGATTTTCCCAAAGATTGCTCATGGCTTTTATTTGCTAGAAATGATTTAAAGTTTAGGAAGACATATGGATATTTTAAATACTAGATACACATTTAATTCTTCAGATATACTTAGGTAGGTTGTTTTCATTGTAGAGAGAAAGAAGCAGTTAAGAATGTCATGAATGAATTCCTTATCTGTGAGTCCACTTGTCCTTGGCAAAGATAGCCAACTATGTAAGATTTCACATATGTTGGCATTTTAGCATTTGATTTATAACCACAAGCACAGTGTGATATTAATACAAACACAGATGTGACAATTTTGCTTCTACTTCTCTTCATAATCAACTTGATCAACTGGGAGTTCTTGATGTCTCCACTTTAGTAGTCAGTCCTCTTCTGCACATTATTGTTCCCTAAGGAGCAATTTTAAAATAGCAGTTCCAGGGTTTCATGTAGGAATTTCTCAGGTTTATCTGGGATAAGCTTGATGTCATTGTAATAATGTCTGAAAGAAAATCTAACACACAGACAGGCCTGGAGCCTCAGTTCTTTTTAAGTGTGATTATAAAAAGTCCCATCCAATCCTCAAAATAGTTTGTTTTGACAAAGCTGAATAAGTACAAATATATAGCACTTACAGAAGTTTTTAATTGACTGGAATAGTAAGTTACATTAATTTCCATTTAATTAATTCTATTTAATTTCAACATAAAACTGAGAAAACTTTTGAGCATCTGTGGATAAATAGTGTATAAAAAAGGAAATGCACATACTAAGAAGAGAGAACTGTCATGATGTTGGAGGTGCTGAAAATGATAAAAAATGTGGTAAGAATGTTTTCATAATTATCTCATAAGCTATTACATGTGTTTTCAAATCTCCCTTGAGGGGAGGTCTCTTAAGTTCAGTGTGGATGTCCACTAAAGAATCAATTTGTTTTTACCACCAAATACTTAAGTCCAACTGTATTGTATTTCCACACTTTTAGAGTCCAAAGATGAAGATACTTCCTGCATTTCTTTTAATGGAATTATTCTATAGATAAGTAAAATATACTTTCATTTAGAAATAGATAAAAGTAAGCATTTTCATTTGGTTTCACACTAGTCCAATGGTAGCACAAAGCTTAGGGGAGTAACCAAGCAATATCAGATTTGATTTAAAGTCAACTCCACAAGATGGAACCCATGCCCGACACTGCATGGGTAACTAAGGACCTAAAACTGGATAGCCCAGGGACCTGTGGTAAAATTCAATAGTACTGTTTAAAACAAAAAACAAACAAACAAACAAAATCAGAACAGAAATAAATAAACAAAAAACATAGCAATAAAATGACTCCTAAAATGACATTCTGCTATATTCTTAGATATGCTCAGCTATCATCAGAGAAAACGGGAACAAATACAGAGACCCACAGCTGGACATCATGCAGGGATTGAGAAAGCTAGGAACACTCAACTCTAAATGGGATGTCTCCATCAAATTCTTCTTCTCTGGGCTCAAGAATCTCTGCAGAAGAGGATGCAGGAAGAGTGTAAGAACCAGAAGGAATGGAGGATACAATGAAGACAAGGTCCTATAAATCAACAGGATCAATGAACATATGAATTCACAGAGATTGAGGCAGCATGCACAGGGCCTGCACTGATCTGCACCAGATGGAGTCCTAGGGCTGAAAGAAGTGAACACATGCCCCTATCCCTAACCCAGAAGGTATCTCCAATTGATAACCACTTGCAAATGAAAATTTAGTTTTCGTTTTTGTTGTTATTGTCTCCTATTCCCATGTATTAGGTTTATTTCTTAAATCTTATTTTATTTTTACTATTTTCCAGTAGAATCCTGTTTATTTTCTAATAAGAGACAGAAAGGGCTTCTAGGACTCCTCAGCCTAAAAAGGCCTCTAGTTCCTGTCTCCTCGTGCCTTATATACCTTTCTCTGCCCAGCCATCACTTCCTGGGATTAAAGGCATGTGTGCTTCTCAAGCAAAGGCATGAGATCTCAAGTGCTGGGATTAAAGGCATGTGATTCTCAAGTACTGGAATNAAAGATGAGTGCTACCACTAGCTTTGTTTCTCTCTTAGACTGAGTCAATATCATGTAGTCCAGAGTGGCTTTGAACTCACAGAGATCCAGAGAGATCTCTGTCTTCTGAGTGATAGAATAAAAGGTGTGTGCTATCACTGTCTGGCATCTATATTTAATATAGTGGTTTGTTCTGTTCTCTGATCTTCAGGCAAATTTTATTAGGGTGCACAATATATTACTACATTTCCCCTTTTTGTCTAAAATAATAAAAGAAGGTTATAGCTAATATAAGAAAAACGATATACAATAAGTATATACAATACATACAATCAAGAATTACTGTAGCCAAAATGTTTCTCAGGTCCACGCAGCCCCAGGGTCCCACCTGGCTGCATGGTCCTNCAGCCACTTATAAAATAACCATTCAGAGGCTTATATTATTTACAAACTGTATGGCCTATGACAGGCTTCTTATTAGCCAGCTCTTTCATCTTAAATTAACCCATTTCTATTAGCTGTGGCATTATCAGTCTGCTGGCATCCTGCTTCACCTTGGGTGGTGGCTAGGCATCTCTTCTTACTCTCCTTTTTCTTTTCATTCTCTCTCTTAGATTTTCTCATGTGGCTCCATCCTGCCCTGCCATAGGCCAATGCAGCTTTATTTATAAACTAATCAGAGCAACACATATTCACAGCATACAGAAAGACATCCCACAGAAAATTACATTAACAATATCCAGTCCATAAACATTTGATAAATTCAGAGAAAATGCTCCATTATTTATCTTATTTTGGTGAGTCCAAAATGTTGTACCTAATTCACTTTCTATCCTAGCTTGTATTACCAACAGAAAACTATCTTTTGATGTCTTTCAAACTTACACACTTTACACCTTTTAAGTAAGTGTCTTTTCTGAATTTGTTAAACAAGGAAAACTATATAATTATCTAGTCTTCAACTCCCTCAGAGACCTGAGAAGGAAACAATATTACCTAAGTAAGCAGGAAGTGCAAATAAGCCACTTCCAAATTGTGAGAAATGACACAAACAGCTGGCTGCCTGGACAATCACCCAAGGTTCCTCTGCAACATTTGGGCATCCATCTTCTGCCTACAGGCAGATGCCTGACAGACTTATCTGTGAAGCAGGATTTTCTGAAGGACAGTTCTACTTTGTCTTGGCAAGGTTTCTTTTGTGTCCTGCTTGTCCATTTGGACAGCGTACTGTGAGCAGTAGAGGCAACGGTATTTTCTTGACCAGTGGCTAACTTTTGCCACAAAGAAAGTAAACTCTATATGCAGTTTCTTTGATGCCCATAATCTTCTCTGAAGTAGATTGGTGCTGCCAGGAGAAGATATGTTTCATAGTCATAAAAAAGAATCTATGTTATTAAAATATCTTAAATGCTATATTCTGTAGATCAACGAAGTGTTTGAAGATGACCTATCTAAAATATATCTCTGTTTGACCTGGAAAACATACCTAATATGACTACAAGTTTGATTGTAATAGGTGACTAAGTAATAATTTGCATTTCTTTATATCCTAATTGGTTGGCAATAACTTTCAAGAACTAGTAATTTGCATTACATTGTTAAATGAGTTGTATAGGTACAATACCTTGAACAAGATTAGAAACACATGCACAGTATGTTCTAACAAAAATAACCTCAAATTTGTACCAATATACAAAATTTGTTTACAAAATACAAAAGTCCAATCCAATGTAAATATTTAAAACTAGTAGTTGCTTCTTAAAACTAGATTTGATAATCTACCATTTTATCTTATCATGTCCATACATTTCAGAGTAAATTCAACAATCTACCCCTTTATCCTATCCTTTCTCTATATAATTTTTTTCAGAGTAGATTCAATAATCTACCTCTTATCTATATTCCCTTTTTTTCCCAAAGAACCCTGAATCTAATCTCCTTTGTTTAGCTTTTTTCCTGACCATTACCAATAACAACTGGTAACCAACCATCCTAAACAATGACAAATATGCATAACTCCTTGAATGACCAAAAACCACTCTACCCTACCTTTTGGGAATGTGGGCATCATGTTCTTAAAATTGCTTTCTGCTGATTGGGGGTGAAGGTATCTTTAGGGGACCCTGAAAAGAAAATTTTAGGTTAATTGTCAAGTCCTGGGAGAGTCAGCTGTATCATTTGTTGTCCAGTCTCTGCATAATTTGAAAGTGCATAGCTTGTCTCAAGTCCTTGCTATAGTAGTCTGTGAGCCTGAATCATCTCAGCTATCCACCTCAAAATTGTCCTGAGCAGTTTGTAGTCTAAAACCAATCTTTGGGTGGTGTTTGTCAGCTTAATAGCATTATCACCATCCTGATGGAATCATCATTGTGGGATNCCATCATCTTTTTGGAGACTTCAAAGATTGCTGTTAGGTGTGGTCATGATTCACTGCAGAAAATCTTGTTCTTTGGACATTAAAATCTGGATGATTTGTTCTTTTTCTTCAGATGTCTGATTGGTCCAGTGTTCTTCAGATTCCTTAGCTTTCATTCTCCTGAAAGACAGAAACAAAACCCTTCCCCAACCCTAACTCTGGGGAGGCTCCCTTTTGGCAAGTTATAGCTAATCAAATGAAAAGCTTTTGTTAATCATGTAAGTTAATTTAAATTGAATGGTCATGCTGGTTAATGAACTATCACCTCTTCTAAGTAAAGGGTCTCTCTTTTTCAAAATGAACCTTTATCAATTTTGATGGTATTCATAGCCTTTCATTTCCGGTGGAAACAAAAGCAAAACCTTGTCCCCAGTGTAACACATATCTTGGTCTCCATTCAGAGTTCAGGACATCTTTAAAGTATACAGGCTAATTTAATTCTGAGGTTTTTTTTTTTCTATTATCCAATGTCTCTCCTCAGCTGTTGTTCCTTTCTCATTAGCATTTAGAAAATTCAAAGTTAATAAAGCATGTAATCTATTTCTGGGGGTTTTGTTACCCTTTTCTGTTTCAGAGTTTAATTTGATCTTTCTATGACTGCTTGGCCTGAGACTTGTGTGNTATACCTGTGGTATATTGTAATAAGCAAAAACAAAAACAAAAACAAAAACAAAAACAAAAAACTGTTTGATTTTACCAGAGACACATGCTGGAGCATTGTCAGTTTTAATTTGTACAGGTATACCCATGATGGCCATAACTTCTAGCAAATGTGTGATTATTAATGTGATTAAATTGCTAGCAATCCATGCTGAATGGCTTGGTCCAAGATTTCAGCATCCAAACCATGAGGTAGCCAAGAGTGGGCTACATATATGCATTCTAGGTCTTAAGCATCCCCAAATGGCCATGCCTCAGGGGCAGGTACCTCAAGGTCATAAGCAGGTATAACAGCTACAGCTGCCTCACTAGGGGCAGTTCTTCAGAGCATGGCTCAAATAGTCACCTACTACAGATTACAGAATCAGCCTTTTCAGAACTCAGAGCCCATTGAAATCCTAAAGAGGTATCAATGGTGTGATGCACAAATTTCAGTTTTCCAAATTCTACAAAATGAAACACATCCATCTGCCAGATTTTATTTCTCTGAGTACCCTTTGGGTTACATCCTGCCAGTAGTGGAGTTTGATTGCATAAAGAACAAGTAGGACATTTCCTTTTAATTTCCTTGGCTTGTTGTCAGGTAATGGCAAAAATCATTTTTCAAATCCTTACTATTGACATGATGATTTTTATGAAATTCTGAGGCTTCCAGCACATTTCCTATCAAGAGTTGATGAATCTCATCATTACCTTATGTTATAGGGCAGACCTGTATTGGATTGGATGTGCATTATATATAAGGGATGATTCTTATTCCTAATTATTTCTTATAGCTGAATAAATAATGAAGTTAATTCTGACTTATCAGGGATAAATTCAGCAGTTTCAATGTGTAAGACCACTCTTTCTGCATACTGAGAGTCAGTAACTATGTTGAGAGGTTCCATAAAATCCATTAATACCATCAAAATGGCATATAATCCCCATTTTTTTGGACAGAATTATAAGGATTTTGAACCACTTTACTTAAATTTTCTGATTTGTAACCTGCCTTTCCTTTTCAGTTTGTATCAGTATAAAATATAGGGTCTCCAGACATTGGTGTTTCCTGTTCAATGTGAGGCAGGATCTAGTTGTCTTTATAAGTTAAATTCTATTGCGTTTGGGATATTTATTGTTAATCTCTCCAAGAAAAAATTACTGCAAGCTCTTTGCCAAGGTTCACTTTCTGCCTCTAATTTGTCAATTTCATCATTAGTTGAAGGTACTACAATTTCTGCTGGGTCTATTCCTGCTAATTGGTGGTCTCCACTTTCCTTTTAAAATCAACTCAGAGATCTTTTCGACATAAGTTTTTAATTTTTTACTCTGTTTATTTGATAGAAATATCCATTCCAATATAATATCTTCCCTCTGCATTACAATTCCTGTAGGAGAATGCTTAGAGGGTAAAATATCCAAAATGCAATCAAGCTTTGGATCCAAATGATCCACATGTTCATCTTGTATTGCCTTTTCCACCAAAGCCAATTCTCTCTCAGCTTCAGCTCATAATTCTCTTGGACTATTTAAGTCCTTGTNACCCTCAAAGGTTTTGAACAAGTTACTCAGTTCATCCTTTTTTACCCCAATAGTGGTCTGTAGATTGGAAATATCTCTGAATAAACTTTGAAAGTCATTAAGAGTCTGTAATTGATGTTTCCTAATTTTCACCTTTTGGGGTCTAATTTTTTTGTAGACCTATTTTATATCCTAAATAATTAATATAATCTCCTCTTTCTATTTTTTCAGGAGCAATATATAATAATCAACAAGGCAAATTTTTCTTTACTTCTTCAAACATTCTATTTAAAGTATCTACATTTAAATATGGTCCATATAATGTTAAACTATAGATTAAGGAAATTGTTTATGTATTACTTCCAATGGCCGTGGTACAAAATACTGGCACAAGGTTGGGTTATTTAATGTTCCCTGTGGGAGAACCTTCCACTGATATCTCTTAACAGGCTGAAAATTATTATAAGTAGCTACCATGAAGGCAAATTTTTCGCTGTCTTTTTCTTGTAAGGGTATTGAGAACAAACAGTCCTTTAAATTGATAACTATAAGAGACCATCCTTTAGGTAACAGAGTAGGCAAAGGAATTCCAGATTGTAGAGAGCCCATTGGCTGAATTACCTTGTTAACAGCTCTTAGATCTGTTACCATTCTCCACTTACCAGATTTCTTTTTAATAACAAATACAGGAGAATTCCAAGGACTGGTTGATTCTTTAATATGCTGATCATTTAACTGCTCTTCTACCAGCTGTTCCAAGGCCTGCAGTTTCTCTGTTGTTAAAGGCCATTGTTGAACACATACAGACTTTTCTATTAACTATTTTAAAGGTAGGCTGTTGATGTCTATGAAAAATCAGTAGCTCTTGTGCCCTGTTCTTGTACAATCTTGTACAAGTACAGTTGGTGACTGTTCTTTATAATACCTTCTAATAGTTTTCCCAGAAGCATATGTTAGTTTATAGTTTGTTTCTGTGATTGAGGAATGTTAATCTGGGTATCGCATTGTTGTAACAAATCACAGCCCCATAGATTCTTAGCTATATTAGCCACATATGGCTTTAAATTTCCTTTCTGTCTTTCTGGCCCTATACATTCGACCCATCTCATGCTCTGTTTAACCTAAGATAATGTTCCAATCCCTAAAAACTGAACATTTACTGCCTAAAGAGGCCAACTTGGATGCCAAGATTCTGGTGCAATTATTATTACATCCACATCTGTATCTACCAGACCTTCAATGATGACATCACTTATTCATATTTTTAAGTTTGGTTTTTCTCATTTATAATAGCTTGTCAAAAAATTAGGTTTTGGTTTCTTCCGATTTTTTTTTTTGTTCT
>LZPO01108895.1:10916-27758 GCA_001675575.1 Neotoma lepida
TTCTAGAAGAACATGACTTTTCCTCAGTTTCTACCTTTCCAGCATCCCTAAATATAGTAGACATTTTAAATGTTCAGCTTTTTATAACAATACAATAATCACAGAGTCAAAGAACATAAAAAGAAATAGTTTGAGGTAGGACTGCCACAGCTATAAAAATAAGGCACAGGAAAACACAAATTAAGACTCTGAATGTTATTNATCTATTAATTATTAAAGTGTCCTGGATAATTCACAACTTTTTCTTTCCTCAACATGCATATTGTATAATACCATGGCAAGCTCATAATGAATATATATTATAGTTTTTCTGTTTGTGTCCTATGTAACTTGGTCTCCTTGCATATACTTAGTTAATTCTGTAATAAATACCTCACATCCTTAGAATTTTGGCTTAAAAATACTTAAAATCCAAATTGTTAGCCGGGCAGTGGTGGCACACGCCTTTAATCCCAGCACTCGGGAGGCAGAGGCAGGCAGTTCTCTGTGAGTTCAAGGCCAGCCTGGGCTACCAAGTGAGTTCCAGGAAAGGCGCAAAGCTACACAGAGAAACCCTGTCTCGTAAAAACAAACAAACAAACAAAATCCAAATTGTTACAGAAACATAACATCATTAAATATTTAGGTTCAAATATGGAGTCAAAAATATACATGATATAATTTTCAAGTTGTTTAGAGACCAATTAAATCATCAAGTCAAGTGTTTCTATCATTTTACATATTTTTGATAAACTTAAGATAGTACTAAAGAAAATAGTAAGACGTGGGCTAGAGTGATGTTTAAATGGTTAAGAGGACTTTCTGTTCTTGCAGAAGGCCCATGTTCAGTTTACAGCACCCACTATGAGTTACTCACAACCACAGAAAACTCCAGATCAAGATAATCTGACAACTTCTGCCAATATTTGCAGTCATGTGCACATANCCACACACATATACATACACTCAGACAGANACCCATACAGAGAGATACATACACAGATACACACACACAGATACACACACACACAGATACACACATAGCCCAACCCAGTTACACACACACAGATATACACATATATACCCTCAAACACAGACACTCACACACACATACCCACACAAGGAAAAACATGNNCACATACAGATACACACATACATACCCACATACAGTTACACACATACCCATATAAATACACACACATACACATGTACAGATACACAAAAATACTCATACCTACACAGAGTTACAAACACATACCCATACACAGATACCCACACAAAGATACACTCACATATGCACACAGATACATATACATATACATAATTAAAAGTAAAGTAAATTTTCAATAAAGTATTAAAATAGAATTTAAAAATATCTTTTCATTTAAGAAAGTAGATGATCCAAATGAGATATGAATCTTTAAGTAAAAGAAAGCAGTTCTAGCTTAGAAATCTTTTTTTTTTATTTTTGAAATTATGGTATAAGCAGAAAGGTAAAATTATATAAAGTACATAATGCAAATTAAAAGATTGCATACATTTAAATTCCTATATACTCAAGGGTGCTACTTCTGAAAAATTGTACTAAATGTCAACTTTAATTATAAAACTGAAGAAACTATTAATTATTAATCAATATAATTTTAGAGGCTTTTGAGAATTTGAGAATCTCTCAAATCATACTCAAATCAATTTTTCCAACTGTTGATGTATCTAGCTGTATTAGTGCTCAAGAAAATATATTTATTACTGACATTTACATGTTCTTTGTAATGCCAACAAATGGCTCTTAAGGAATAATGAATATTAATAGTATATTGATGATGCATCACCCTGACAATTTTATAACAAAAATATTTTTTAAATGTGTTGATTGGAGATAGGGTTACAAAAAGCCAGCTCAAACACCAGGGACATATCCTGATCCTACTGCTAGGATCCCGACAAACAGACCAAGCTACACAACTGCATGCAGAGAANCTAGGTGAGTCCCATGCAATCTCCCTAGTTGTCAGTCCAGAGTCCATTAGCACCCATGAGCTCAGCTCAGCTGTCTCTGTGAGTTCCCGTCATGACCTTGAACCCTGGCTTGTATAATTCTTCCTCTTTTTCTTTAAGGGGACTCCCAGAGCTTGGCCCAGTGCTTGNCTGTGGATCTCTGCATCTGCTTTCATCATTTACTGGATGAACGCTCTTTGATGACAATTAGGGTAGTCATCAATCTGATTACAGGAGAGGGCCAATTCAGGCACCCTCTCCACTATTGCTAGGAGTCTTAGCTGGGATCATCCTGTGGATTCCTGGNAGTTTCCCCTGCACCACATTTCTCCCTAACTCTGAAATGGCATCCCCTATCAAGATATCTCTTTCATTATTCTCCCTGTTCATCCAGCCTTCAATGCTCCCCATCTGATCCCACATGTTTCCATAAAACCCCCACTACCCAACTTTACCCAGGAGATCTCTTCTATTTCCCTGTCCCAGTAAAATCCATGTGTCTTTCTTAGGGCCCTTCTTGTTACCTAGCTTTTCTGGGTAGCCTTAATAGCCAGAAACAACCTAGATGCCCCTCAACCAAAGAATGGATAAAGAAAATGTAGTACATTTACACAATAGAATAATACTCAGCAATAAAAAACAATGACATCATGGAATTTGCAGGCTAATGGATGGGACTAGAAAGAATCATTCTGAGTGAGGTAACCCAGGCCCATAAAGTGAGGTGGATATTAGCTGTAAAGTAAAGAATAGCCATTCTCATTCTGACCTTGGGAATCAGCATTTGAGCTTCTTTGACCTGTAAAATCAGCAGTCTCCCATAGCTTCCATTTTGTTTTTATTTTCTTAAAAATGTGTGTGTGTGTGATGCATACATTTGTGTCTATATGTGGTATCTGTGTCTGTGTGGGCCNGTGTGTGATGTATATGTGATGTGATGTGAAGNGGTGTGTGTGTGTGTGTGTGTGTGTGTGTGTGTGTGTGTGTGATTTTTTTCTAGGCAAAGAAGTGGATGTGTCATGTCATGTGTGGAAGCCAGAGGAAAACATTCAGAGTCAGTTGTCTCTTTCCACTGTAGATTCTTGAGATTTGTCGTGTTTTAAATAAGAGTGATGCTCCACCCCACCTCCATAGGCTCTTATATTTGAATGCTTGGTCATCAGAGAGTAATGGGGGAAATTATTAAGGCAACTCCACGTAGTTAACAGAAGGTTTATTTAGGGATTTAGGGCAACTNACAGNAAGTAAAGGGNTTGGNCACAGGGTCCAGGAGAGGTGAGGTGCAGTCCAGCGGTGTTCTCTGGAGAACTCTGCCTGGTCTACCACCCAATGTCCAGGATCCAGGAACCAAGAGGGCTGGGCATGGACAGATCTCCAGTCTTAAAGGCTCCCATCTCGCCCTGCCCCAGGGGGAGGTCCTAGGTTGTAAAGTGAATCTTGAACGGTCTTATTAACTGAAAACACNAGGCCAGGTATTGGGATAAATTCTGAAAGGTCAGAGAAACAGAATAAGCCACAGCCAACCTCCTCACCTTGCCAACTCCTCAGCTGATCTTGTTTCCTCAGACTGTAGGCTTCTGAGTCCTCACCCAAATAAATCTCAGCTCAACTGCTGCTCAAAGCCTGAAATCTTAAGAGGCCTCTAGTTTCTGGTTCTCACGCCTTATATACCTTTCTGCTTCCAGCCATTACTTCCTGGGATTAAAGGTGTGTGCCACTATGCCTGGCTGTTTCCAGTGTGGCCTTGAACTCACAGAGCTCTGGATGAATCTCTACCTCTGGAATGTTAGGATTAAAGGCATGTGCTACCACTGCCTAACCTCTATGTTTAATCTAGTGGTTGTTCTGTTCTNTGACCCCAAATAAGTTTTATTAGGGTACACAATATTTTGGGGAACACAATATAATCACCACACTAGGTAGACGTGGCAGTTACCAGAAGCCTCAGTAGGGGTTGTACTTCCAGGTCATAGCTGGAACTGCTGCCCACTACAAGAGAGTGGTACTACTTGAGAGGGAATAGGAGTGACTTTGTTGGAGTAGGTATGGCCTTTTTGGAGAAATTGTGTCCACTGGGAGTGGACTTTGGGGTTTCAAAAGTTCAAGCCAGGCTGGGTGTCTTTCTTCTGCTGCCTGAGAGTCTAGATTTAAAAGTCTCCACACCCACACTAGCACCCTGTCTGCCTGCATGATGACAGACCTGCCACAATGATGAAAATGGATTAAACCTCTGAAATTGTAAGTAAGCTCCAAATAAATATTTTCCTTTGTAAGAGTCACTATGGTATGTTGTCTTTTCACAGCAATAGAACGCTGGACTAGGATTAATAGGATTAAACTCAGATCAGCAGATTTGCCCACTATGTGCATTTCCCCACAAACCCACCCCTTGCCTTATTTCCAGGTTTTTGATTTCTAATTTCTAAATGAGAATCACTACATTGTCTTCCGTGGGTCCTGGGTTTTCTAAATTGGGCTGGGGAACACTGTTATTGCTATGTGGCATGCAACTCTGTTGCTGCCTGTGCTCTCCGAGGTTCCCCTCAGCGCCTGAGGAGTCTATACATAGCTACTGCATGGAAAATGAGTTAAACTGGAGCTAAGAATTTCAGAACTGGAGTGAGGCAACATTAGTAAGTTTGTTGGTTATGACATAAGACAGACATGCTGGAGAGGGAGTGTGAGAAGAAAGCACCTAAGTGATTTAGCTACACTGAAGGGATTTNGGAGAAGNTTTAGGTTTATGATACTTAAATAACTTATCATTCTACTTTTCTGTTTGTCCTCAATGGGTTTTCTTAAATCAATGAAACTGTAAGCTTATTTCTGATTATATATGGTAGGGAAGGAATATGGCTAAGATAAAAACATGGGTCAATAATCTTCACGGTTGTGTTGAAATTCATCAGTCTGTCAGCAAATCAGGTTGATAGGAGGGAGTGGGCCATTTTTCCTCTCCCATGTTTCCTTAACCCTTTCCTGTCTATCCTACCTCAGTATCATGAATGATTGCTTCTCCAGGTTCCATGCAACCATTCAGGTAACTTAACTTCCATGCCTTTAAAACCTGTATCACATGGATGAAAGTTATAATAGTGACAAGTCCTGCTTCGAGGTATAACAATCTGAACTATAGAATTACCAGATTCTCNAACCTTAAGAAAGTACTTCCCTATTGTCTGGTTCAACATGGCACCATCTTGAATGACCTCCAATATCCCTAAGTTTCCTCTGTTAAACAAAGCTGTATGTCTTAGTAAGGATTTCTCTTGTTTCAATGAAATGCCATGACCAAAAGCTGCTGTGAAATGTCTTTCTGTATACTGTATATGTTAGAGCAATATATGTTGCTCTAACTGGTTGATAAATAAAGCTGCATTGGCCTATGGTCAGACAGCTTAGAGGCAGGTGGAAATCCAAACAGATAAACAAGAAGAGAAAGGAGAAGTAGGGAGATGTCAGCCTGCTGCCGAAGGAACAACATGCNAGCAGANCGGTAAGCCATGGAACATATGGCAAAACACAGATTATAAAAATGGGTTAATTTAAGTTATAATAGCTAGCTAGCAAGTGGCCTGCCATAGGCTATACAATAAGTAATTAATATAATTCTCTGAGTAATTATTTTATAAGCAGCTGCAGGACTGCCAGGCTGGAGGTATGCAGGGTCTGGTGGGACCAGGCAGGATGGAGAAAACTTCCAGCTACAAAAAACAAGTAGACGAGGAAAGGGTTTATTTGACTTACACCCTCATATTGTATTCTGTCCTTGATGGAAGTCAGGAAAGGATCTCAAATAAGACAGGAACCTAGTGGTAAGAACTGATGCAGAGGCCAGGAAGGACTACTGCTTGCTAGCTTGCTCCTCTTGTCTATCTTAGCCTGCTTTCTTATAGAATCGAGGACCACCAGCCCAGGGATGACATCACATACAATGGGCTGCTTCCTCCCACATCAATCACTATTTAAGAAACTGCCCTACAGCTGTATCTTATGGAGACATTTTCTCAATTGAGGTTTCCCCCTTTCAAATAACTTTAGGTTGTTTCAAGTTGACATAAAACTGTCCAGCATACAGTCTATTATCTTTAAATTTAATTTCACTCAGGTTCTTAAGACATTTACAGAAAGAGGCCAGATTTATGGCCTGAATACCACAGGAATGGCCTTAGTCCACGTTACAGCAGATTATCTGTTACTCTGAGAAATATTATANACCTATATACATTTCTCTCAGCATTCGTGTTTTCCAAGATCCCAGAAGATGGTCCCAAGAAGCTGAACTTCCAGCATTTAGTTGAAATTCATTATTTTCCAGCATAATATACCAAAACACTTTCATATTTTTCCCACAAAAAAGTTCAAAACTCTAAAACCCATATTCTCGTTACTAATTTCTGTTTTAGTTTTGATTTTTCTTGCTATGACAAAATCTATGAGGAAAGCAATTTCAAAAGAGAAAAAGCTTTATTAATTTTACAGTATTAGATTACAGCCCATCTTCACAGGAAAGTCAAGGTAGGNACTTGAAGTAGCTATCATCACATTCACATCACATCCTAGGCAAGGAGAAAGAGAATAATTTGTGAATGCTCAATCATGATCAGTTCTCTCTTTATACTTAGATAGAACAAGCTCTTCTGTTTAGGATATGATGTCACTCCCATTGGACTGACTCTTCCCAAACAGATTAATGGAATCAACATAATCCTGCACAGACATGCCCACAGTCACCCTATCTAGGCAATCCTTTATTGAAACTCTCTTTTTAGGTGATTCTACATTTTGTCAAGTTGACAATTCAAAGGAGCAATCATACCACTGTAGANGATAAAGAAAAATGGCAGCAAAAAATAAAAAAATGATGGGAAGAGGTTTTCCTTATGGAAAGGAGGAGAAATATCTCTTCTATCCTTCTTAATTTTGTATTTAATATAAAAGCATATAAGCTTACTTCCTCTGCGCTATCACATGCATTAAAATATAACATGTGTATCACATTCTTAGACTGCTTTTTGACCTAGAAACTTCTATTACAACAACCTTGGAATCCATCCTTTGAAATGTAAACATCAAAGGATACAGCCTAGCCTCAGTTGGTCTGTATGTGGGAGGATGATTGTTTACAGAGAAGCCTTGCTCTAGTTACAAAGATTTCCACATAAAAATAAGATTCTTTTCCTTTGTGAAGCCAATTATCTAAGTCTCAGGGTCACTCTGTCTGCCTCTTGACTCTGGTAAGCACTGTACATGAGATGCAGTATTGTTGGTCCTCTACCTTTAGGGCTATTATTTATGGCAGATTAGGATGTTCCTGCTTGGTACACAAAAAGGTAGAATTTCTTTTTCCTGGCATGCACACAGCATTTTGATAGGCTTATTCAATAATAAAAGTGTTTTCCTTTTCTCATATCTTTGTTCAGAAAAATTTTAGTTCGGGAAATTTTTGTTATTAATTATATCTTCTCACAATATCGCCTTAAAGAAAATGTTATGAGTTTGTGAGATGAAAGGAAGACAGAATTCAATGATTTTATAAATTATAATTTAATAACAACACAATATTCAGCACAATGTGTGATTGCATACTGTCTGCCTGCCATGATATGAATTTGAGGCAAGGCCAGCANTCCTGCTGTTCTGTGCTCAATTCACAAAGGTGGCTGCACTGAAGGGGTGTCAGTAGAAAGGCAGAAAATGGTCCAAGCTCTGAATGAAGACCTGCAGAGTGAGAATACAGGACCATTATATCATAACATTATAATTATAAAACTGAACGGATTCCCAGAGAAAATGGGCAAATGTAGAACTCAAGAGAAAACTAGCACATTGATTTCTTTAGTGAAGTCAGCAGCCAATAGAACAAAGTTAGCACAGCTTTGCAAAAAGCAACACCCTTAGAATTTGAGAGTTGGTGCCAAAATTATGCAGGGGGTGTGATAAGCATTTCTTTATTAGTATCATGGACTAAATCCTCCCCTTATAAGCTGCATGAATGTTGTGTTAACCAAAAATTCAATATGAGTAACTTTATAATTATAAAAGTGACTTCCCTAACAGTTACATTGAATATCTGACCCCTCTAACATAGCTCATGGACGTCCCAGGTAGGCTATTTCAGTGGAGGTCTCATTATAATCTTTGTAGCTTTGCGCCTTTCCTGGAACTCACTTGGTAGTCCAGGCTGGCCTCGAACTCACGAGATCCACCTACCTCTGCCTCCCGAGTGCTGGGATTAAAGGCGTGCGCCACCACCGCCCGGCATCTTAACAGTTCTTAAAGAAACACAAAACTAATAGCAGGGAAGTTAAACAAGTCCTGGAGTTTGACAGAGNTGGTGGAAGAAAAGGAGGAATCACTTCTTGTTCTTTACAGTAAGTGTGTCTTGACACAGAGCCAGAAATGTCCTTAATTCTGTTGGAAGTTCTTTCCTGGCTGTAGACCAGGGAATAGGGAAATGCTTAAGGGCACTGGTTCCTGTTCTCGTCTCTATTTAGCTTTCTTTCACTTTTACACTGCAACCCAGTCGGAATCAACAGAAATGCACAGAAAATGTGTGTGGTTAGATATTCCTTTGGCCCTTGTAGCCATGCCTGAAATCTTAGTCTAAGCAATGGAGAAACACATGAACAGTTAATCAGTGGGTCAAATATACTGTCCAATTTACTTTTCCATGCCACAAGCAAGTACTTTCATTAACCTNTAGAAAGTNACTCTTGGTGGCGAATCTTTCTTAGTATTACCCCTGTTCTTCAGGACCTCTGGTGCTTCCTCTGTCTTAAGCTCTTTCCTATAACGAGCTTCTTTATACAATAAACTATTCTGTTGTCCATGAAATCCATCTTTCATGTTTGTGAATGAATGAACCTGAAAGTTGCTGACCTGGGATGCTTTGAAGACTTATGCCTGAATTATGATCACTTTAGGTGAGAAAGACTCCAGCATACTCAAGGATACTAAACTTTTGGTCTGTTTGAACTGTATTTGCTTCCTATGTCTCTACTTTTCAATGTGACAATACAGCAAGAAGACAATCATTTGTAAACGAAGAAGGGACACTCAACAGATTCTGGCATTCCAGCAAACTGATCATAACCTTTCAGCCTCCAGAATTATGAGAAATAATGANCCTTGTCCAAGGCACTTGATCTAAGGGAATTTGTTATCACATGTCTAATTAAGATATCTGCCAATTGAAAGAGATAAATTCATGCACACATGCGCACACACACACTTACATACACAATATTTCAGCAGGTTGTCATAATCCATAATTATAAATAGAGAGATTAGAACTATCTCCAAAATAGGAACCATGGACAAATCTCATCATAGCAGCCTCCCGGGCTATTTTCTATCTGGAACTTGTAGATTATGGATGAACGTGTGTTTGCTAACAGATGAAAGAATTCAAAACTGAATGAATCACATGGTTTAACAGATCTTTGTACTAAGCTTTAGCCAAAGTTTTTTTTTTTTACAGGTATATACAAATAGCAAATCACATGATAAGATTTGTCTGCATTAAAATTATTAAGAACAGAATGGTTTAAAGTACTCTTCCTAGATAAGTAAATATCATGACTAAATCCTCACTTAGTTTGTATTAAAAATTTCTCTATCTCTGTAAAATTCCTTATGAGAATAAAAAAATATTTTGTACTAATCTTTCTAAAGGAAAATATTTAAAATCATAGCCTTAAATAGGGATAAGACTCCAAGAAAAGGCCACTTATAGTAAAATAATAATTTGAAGGAAAAGACAAGAAATAAACAGTCTAAAAGTAACAATGATTTTAAAAGACAGCATAGAAATACATTCATGCAGTTCAGATATTGTATTTATAAAATATACAACAAAAATGAATCTCTTCACTAGCATTAAGTAATTGAAGATGATATTTAATTTATTATCAGATAACAAGTAAGTGTGATGAATAACCTACCTGCTCCTCTTATGAGATCAGCCATAAATCTTGTTCCTATAATATTTATGTGCTCGGGATCAGCCTCTAGGAAAAGAAAATATAAACAAAAACACAACAAACAAATAGACAAAATGAATGGTCAAGTTGATATAAAATGAGAGGTAGTATTAAAAATGAATAAACATTCAAAATAAATTTTAATTGAGGTACCTGAGTACAATAGATTAATATAACCCCACATATTACACTAATTCCCTTGGGCTATGGCTTTCTGCCTTGCCTTGCTGATGTCATATACCTATGTGACTTATGCTGGGAAGATACATGAATAGGCATTATATAGACAGGTGTTATTTAGAAAGAGTATTTGACTATAGTTCTGGTGCATAAGAGAAAATCAGCTATCCCGGAAATAGGTNTCACTGATTTCTGTACTTTATAACAAAATGCTGTTGAGAAGAAATGAACTAACTAAACCCTAGAAGGTACGCAAACCAACAGATTAGGCTAATTAGTGCATACCATAAACACTAGCATTCAAAAAATTGTGCATGGGTATAATAATCATAATAAAGGGTGTATTAATATTTCACATGACATAGAGAAGCCTAAATAATAGTGTACTAAACATAAGTGGACTACTAAAATTACTTCAGATATAGTTCAGTTAATTAGATAAGTTTGTTCTAAGTGAATATTTAAGAAAAAAGGACATAAAAATAGAAACAGAAACATTCATTAAGAGTTAAGAAATCATAGACAAAATGAGGCACAAAAATTTCAAAGTGCAAGTGGAGATTGTTAGAATATTNGGACAGCAATAACTTCAGATTCAGGAAAGCTAATAAATGATGATCAAAATCAATAAACAGAAGCCAATCAAAACAGAAAATGTGAAATCAATACCACATTAAAAAAAAGACAAGATATTGTAAGTGAAGTAGTGTATCACTTACAAGTCAATCAACGTTGAACTCTCTGATGTGCTATCAACAAAGGAAAATGGTAATGCTAGCAACTGGTGGAGTGAACAAACATATCTTCCATTAAGAGTTAAACTGAAATTATCACATTTTAGCTGAATAANAATAAGAGGAACAAGCCCCAAAACATGTATACTGGTTACAACTAAAATATTGATAAATCTTAGAGATAGAAACAACCACAGAGTAAAATGATACTAGCACAATTGACAGTTTCATTGCTTCATATAAATATAGTATTAGAAGGCAAGAGAATTTAGTATTTTCAGAAATATGTGNGTTATTTATGATAACAGACTTCATCTATACCCAGGAATGTGGCATCAAAACACTTGCAATGTCATTTTTCTGTCACTGGTGACAATGAAATTGAGTGAGAAACCAACAACAAATTGAACTTACTTAAAAACTCAAGGATAGTCTTGGAAACAAATAAGATGTCATCAAAGAAATGACAATGCCTATTAGGCAAACTTAAAAGGCATGGCAATGAAAGGTCAGTAAAATTCTTGGGGAATGCAACCAACTAGCAACTAAATTAATCATTTTATGTCTATTTAAAAAGTAAAATAATAATAATAGTTATTATTATTATTATTATTATTATTATTATTGATTTACGTCCCAATAACAAGATGTTTAAATAACAGATTATATTCAAGTTGTAAGAAGTTGTAAAGAGAACATTATAGAGAGAAAAATAGGGATTGATAAGATAAAATATATAGAAAAATACCTCAATATTAAAGTTCCAAAGTCCTCCATATTATTCACTGAATGGACCAGCAAGTGAAATTGAACAATGGTCCATGAAATCAAGAAAATAACAGTGAAAACAGTCAAATATCAAGAATGCCAAAAGTCATGGAGCTATAGATATTAAAAATAGAAGGAATCCCAAAAGTTTAAATAATTAGCATATACCATTTTACAGCATACAGTTTAAAGTACATTTAAGCATGTATATCTTTCACTCTAATCTCCTAATTTTTAAAAATTAATATAATGCTGTCTTCATAAAATTTTGAACAAAGAAATAAACAATATAAATTAAACCTAAAATAATTAAAAAACAAAAACAAAAGAAACATAAACATACATTTAAAATATATTTTAAAATTGAAAATAAAGACGTTTTATTTTGTCTTTGTAAATCTTTATTTTATTAAAATCTAATTGTAACACTTGTCCACCTTTCTCTCCTCCTCCACTTTCCTTCCATGCCACCCCCAAACTTATCTTATGTCTTCCCTTAACTCTCAAATTGATGGGCCCCTTTCCTTGATTTTTAAAACTGTGTGTGAATTATTCTTTTCTTTTTCCCTTTTATTGAAAATAGATTCTTTTTTCATACAGTGTATACTGATTACACTTTCTCCTCCTCTACTTCTCCCAGTTCCTCCCCAACTCCCCTTCCATGTAACACGAATCTTAAAAGGTCTTATAAATAGAAAACCCAGAGCCAGACATTGGGGTGAAAGTTGAAAGATCAGAGAAGCAAAGCAAGCCAGCCACAAGTTCTTTCCTCTACAAAATCCTCAGTCTCAAGGGAGTGAGTTCCTATTTCCTCACACCTTATATACCTTTCTATGCTGACATCACTTCCCAGGATTAAAGGTTTGTGTGCTTCTCAGTATTGGGATTAGAGGTGTGTGCCACCACCACCCATCTCTGTTTCCACTGTGGTCTTGAACTCACAGAGATCCAGACAGATCTCTGTCTCCNGAGTGATAGGATTAAGGGTGTATGCCACAACTGTCTGATCTCTATGTCTAATCTAGTGGCTGCCTCTGTCCTCTGATCCTCTGGCAAGCTTTATGGACGTACACAATATATCACCACACTTCCATCCTGATCCACTTCTTTCTCTCATTAGAAAAGAACAGTGTCCTTTGAGCAAGNGTGCTTGTGGTAAGATGAACCACCCCTTCAGTATATGACCAGGAGTGGAATAGCTCAATTTTCTTACAATATATTTTGCTCATGGTTTCCCCTCCCTCATTTCCTCCCAGATCCTCCCCTTCTCTCCACTCTTCCAACTTTCTGAATAAAAATCAATGTATATTTGTCCTTCTGAGTCTGGGTTACCTCACCACCATTATGTACTCAGTCATACGTGGATACTAGATGTAAAGCAAAGGATAATCAGACTGCAACCCACAGCTCCAGGGAGGTTAGCTACCAGGAGGACCCTAGGAAGGACGCATGGATCATCTAGCGAAGGAGAAATAGATGAGATCTACATCATCAACCTGGGGGCAGGGGGGGGTAATGGAGGGCAAGGGACAGGGGATGAGAATATAGCGGAATGGGATAGTCGAGCTGGAACAGAGGCAGAGAGGGAGAGCAAGGAAAAAGATAACATGGCAAATGAAGACATCATGGCAATAGAGAGAAATAGAGTGCTAGGGAAGTTCCCGGGAATCTATAAAGATGACCCTACCTTAGAATATTGGCAATAGTCAAGGGGATGTCTGAACTAGCCTACTCCGGAGATCAGATGACTGAATACCCTAACTGTCATCATAGATCCCTCATCCAGTGACTGATGGAAGCAGATGCAGAGATCCATGGCCAGGAGCCAGGCTGAGCTCCAGGAGTCCAGTTGATGAGAGAGAGAGGAGAGATTCTATGAGCAAAGGATACATTCTAAAGTTGTAAGTGATCATCTAGATTTAAAATACATGTTTTAAAGCTGGTTCAATCAGACTCCTATTGAGATCAGCCAAAATAATAATTATTTTTCTGTTTAAAAACATGTAACATAAGCTTGTTGTCAACCAATTTTCATGAATAGTTGCATATTTATTATAGCCATAATATCTGCATTATCTAAATGTCTACAACATTTTTCTTTGCATAAGAGAATAAGCATTGAACAGAAAATTAATATTTCTTCACTCTGTCCTTTCTTTTTTCTAGTTTCTAAAAATTATCCTCCTGAAGTNGAGTATTTTTATTCTGTTATAGAATTAANGTCTTACATTTTCACAGGGAGAGGTGAATTATGGTATGGTCATTCTGAGACCATTCCTTTTTATTCTACTTCATGATTGCCTATAACAATGTTTATTTATTTATTTTTTAATGTTAAGATTTACACTACAAATTCTAGTGTAATACATTAAACAAGTACTAAAAAACAAAAGTGAAACTATGCCTTATATTTTATATGATACTTTAGTATTATGTTCCTTTATAGTGTTTTTATTTATTTATTTATTATACACATTAAAGTGAACTAAGTCATGCTATAAAGAATACTCTTTTTTGTGAATTATTCTCCAGCATTACTAGGACAGTTTCATAGCCGCTATCAATTAGTAAAAAAAGAGGCCATGAATTTGAAGGAGAGCAAGGAGGGCTAGATGGGAGGGTTTTCAAAGGAAAAAAGAGAAATGTTATGATTATTATAATCATAAAAATTTTAAAAATTGACTAGAATGTTAAAAATGGCAAATAAATCTTAACTTGAAAATTATAACAGAAAATCCATTAAATTGGTATCTAAATATCTATTCACATGTATTGTTTGTCTGTATAGGATACATCACTTGTGAATTCACAGTATTTTAATTAATTTTAGTNTGTTAATGTGCATGGAATTATCTAGGAATAAAATTCGATTGAAATAGGGATATAAATATCACCATCTACCTTATTAATCTTACTAACGGGCGTGCCCATTTCAAATTAAAAGGTATATAATGTATACATTGTATGGAATTTAAGCAACACCGCACATATACCTATAAACAGGAGACACACAAATTTGTTCACTGACTTTTCAAGTGGTCAGTCTATATATATTTATTGAATAACATGCACTGCCCACTGTCTGTCTCCAATGGCTACAGTTGTATTTCCAATGTGTTCGTTTATAAGAAAGGGAACAGACAAATATATTTTGAAGCTTTATAGATCCTGTTGGAGAGGTTTAAAATGAACTCAGAGCTGCAGTTATAGAAATTAAAATTAAAAATACATTAAAATTAATAATCACACCACAGGGAAATATTAGATTTGTATTTTAAAAGCACCTAATTGTGATTCATTGGTTTCTGAAACAATTTCTGCATACAATTAACATAATCAAATTTTCATATTTTTATGTTCCTGTGGACAGAACTCAAGGTCTTCCACATGTTAAGTAAGTTCTCTACTATTAAACTATATTTTAGTTATTAAAATCACATAAAATATAATTTTGTTCTGAAAACTATTACAATAATTCANCTGAACCTTTTAATACTAATGTTTTCCTAATCATATCGAGGTACACAAAACAGACATCTTTAAAAAAGTATTGTAGATTTTGTTCTGTCTTGCATCAATTGGTTACTTCTTCAAGTGTTATTCATGGATTCTTTTTTACCTCAATAAATAAAATATTTTAAGTACTTCTTCACTTAATTAACCATAATTTCATTTTTCTAATTGCTTCTCACATTCATATGATTGTTCAAAATTTATATAAATCATTCATTTCTATATTTGCCTAGAAACATATACACCTAAAATTGAAAAACTAAGTAAAATATTTATTATGCCTCTTTATGACTACCTTCAACTATTGTCCTAGAATACCTAGAGAAGTGGAAATTTTAGCTGAAGCAGATTTATTCCATTTTCTTTCTTCTTCCAGAATTTTCATTTTTCTTTGGAACTTGTCTTGGTTTTTTCCTTTTTACCTATTTTATTGAGTCTTTTGTAAATTTATNCTCTAATTTTAATTAGTCTAATTACTATAAATAATTTACTTGGTATAATTTACTTTAAAAAATATGTTGCAAAGTCACTTGGCCAACATACTTTATTCCCTTTCGTAAATATCTAAACAGAGAAAGATAATTCAAGGGCGTTTATAAAATACTAGGCCTTAATTANATTTTTGGTTGCATGGGCCAGAATTTACCTCAATTGTATGTTTGAAAATTGTTCAGGTATCTTCTGCAGTAAGTGTCTGATACACGTGCATCTACCATTCTGTAGACCATGAAAAATTAGGGCTAGCTANGAAGCGGCTAATGACCAGGGTTTTGAGGTTGAGTGAGGAAAAGTGATGCTCAGCTCTCTAATTCCTCAGCTTCTCACAGAGAACTCTGCTCTAGAACTCCTTATCCAGTTCTTTAGCAGAAGCAGTGGTTTTCAACCTTCCTAATGCCACGACCTTTCAATACGGTTCCTCATGTTGTGATGATGCCCAACCATAAAGTTTTTTTATTGCTACTTCCTAACTGTAATTTTGCTACCTTTATGAATCCCAATGTAAGTATACATGCTTTCAGATGGTCTTAGGCGACNTCTAGGAAAGGGTCATTTGACCTCCAAAGGGTCAAGACCCACAGGTTGAGAACAAATGTGCTAAGTCCTCAGTTCCTTAAACTCAACAGGGTTCTCACAGTCCTATGAACTTATTTTTTCTGGAAAGGGCATGATTTTGTTCTTATGCACCTAAAAGGGTAGTGTTGGCATAGACAGACAGAGGCATTTGCCATATCTAGATGGCCTCAGATTTGCTTGCTTGAACTTCAGAAGCACAGCCCCCAGAACAAATGAAGTAGTCATTGGCTTCTTTTTGAGCAGAAGTACTGCACAGACAAGTGTAAAAGAAAGGTTACAGAAAAAAAAGGAGGAAAATTCCTCTGAATAGAGGTTTTGCTGTGATTCCAAACCTTGGCTGGACTTGGAAATTACCTGTGAAACAAAGAATATTGATTTTCAGGCATCACTCTGAACAATTGATAGTTCCCAAAGGTAGATTTCATATATTACTATATTTCAGTTATCGAGAACATTCTAGCACNCCCTAGTGATGGAAGTCACTAATCACTATTGGTTTGTGGATAAAAAGCAAACTCCTTTTCTTGGGGGACTTCAATGGTCTATATCAATAAAATCAAATCTTTCGTGGGAAAAAATGGTATAAATTCTTTTGGGAAAAATGTGTTTGT
>LZPO01108896.1:18504-31270 GCA_001675575.1 Neotoma lepida
AAAAAAAAGAAATGGGTCACAGTCTTCTCCCATTCCTCTTTCTCTTTCTCCATGCACCATTTCCACAGGCCTGAGCACCTCCTTCTGTTTTCTTCCTCTAATAAACTCTTAATAATGGGGAAAAAAGATTCTTGCTAAAGCTTAGTTAATTTTAGCCTATTACATCACTTTCTCCTCAATGTGGATGAATGACTGCATTCAACAACTGTGTAATAAATACTTGTTCATAAAGATTTATTATCAGTATTTAGAGTACAAAGATAAATTATGGCTACAAAATACTAGTTGTCAGTGCATGAAAANTGTTACTGGAAATATCATAAGGAGATTTGTTTAGACTTTTGGAAGAAAATTGATGGGTGGTTTATTTCTATCTGCTAGCATTGTGTGATATCATAAGGAAAGTAGAAATGTATACCATTCACTAGTTATAGTGTATTAGAAATGTAAAAGAAATTGTGGCATTTTAAATGAAAAGAACAATATGAACAAAGAAATGAAGATGGCTATTAAAGGTGTGTGTGTGTGTGTGTGTGTATAGGACTGTGAAGACTATGATCTCCTCTTACTATAAAAACAGTTTGAAAACTTTTTGGAAAAGATCCAGGTAGTAAATGTCATAGACCTTTTTTTCTTACAGCATCTCTGACATAACTAGTCTAATTCTGCCATACATTGTAAAAACAGCTACAGAGAGTCCATAAAAGAATGTTCATGGCTTTGTTCCAATAAAACCTTATTGACAGGAACAGACAATAGGCAGCTCTGTTCTTCAGTCTGTAAGATGCTGTCTCTGGATTTAAGTAGAAAGAGAAGTAACAGAAAGAGTAGTCTATAAATTGATATCTAAATATTCAAATTTCTAAAACNTTCTATTAGATGTTCTAATTTCAATAGCTTACTTGTTACCATAATACTTTCTCTTTTAGAGTACTTGATCCAAATTTCTAATATATTGCCTTTTTAAACAAAATGATTGCTGCTTTCATGCAGGCAATACTCTTTTTTTTTAATCCAGTCTTTGTATAGGNCAATATTTTCCATAGTATTGAAAAGTAATTTGGCCCAGAGTAAATATGAATAATTAATACGCATTTTAACATATACCTTAATAACAGTGTATTTGTTTCTTTTGTGTAGATATAAAGGGTAAAAACTTACATGTGCTGAAGGAAAATCAGATTCTTTTATGTAGTTGGCATCAAAAGAGTTGAGCAGTCAACTTAAGAAGAAAAACTTACTGAAGCTTTAATCTCATAGCTTCAGACAATCTGTGGTCATGTGGCCCCATGTTTCTGGGTCCATTATGAAGCAGAACTTCATGGTGGGTAGCACAGATGGAGGAGAAATCTTTTTCCTCTATGTACACAGGAAGAAGAATGATACAAAATGGCCTAGAATCAAGTCAAATGTTCAAAGGTGTACCCACCCAGACCCACTCCCTCAAACTATACTTCACTAAACTGAAGAGTCTGTGTAACCAGCTTTTCTTGTTTCCCTCAGATTGAGACTTTTGAGAGTTGAGACAGATTTTTTAAAATATATTTATTTATTTTTACTTTTTTTATGTGTGAACGAACGCTTTACTTGCATGTGTGTCTGTGCACCATTTGAGTGCCTGGTGCTGATGAAGGTCAGAAGAGAGCATCAGATCCTTAGGAACCAGAATTACAGTTGATTTGAGCTGCAACATGGGTGCTGGGAAGAGAACCCAGGTCATCTGGAAGAGCATCCAGTGCTCTTAACCAACTCTTCAGCCCCAAGACATTTATTCTTAAAGGTCAGAAACAACTGGACAAATCAGGGGTAGATGCTCACCCTAATTAGTCAGCATTCACATCTCATATGCTCTCAAGGCAGGTTTACATATCCATTGAGAGTGGAGAATTGAGAGTGAGGGCTAGGAAAAGTTACTTCCAGTTCGTATAGGTAGAACTTACTTTGCTTCTCAGAAGTAACTTCTACAAAGAAAGAACAGATGAGCTATGCCATCCTTGTAGCTCTAAAATTAGAGCAATGGCATGTAGGATCTGAATAGAATGTACCCAAGTCTTCAGTATTGGACAGGTGTCAACCATCCAGGAGGATATATTTCATGAAATTTTCCAGAGACATTTCCATTTATATACACTATTAGGGGTGTTAGATTCTGCGGACACTTTGTATCTGAAGCTGATATATGAATAATTTGACTAGCATGCCTACAATGAAGTCTATGCTTTCATATAATTACGTGAATTTATGGTATACTGAAACATGTGATTAGACCCTGAGCTTCTTTAAAGTTTTAGAACATATCCTTTATTAATTTAACTGTGTTCAGATGCAGATGCNGATGTACTTCCTTCTTAGTTAGAGGTTCTTTCATCCATTTAGGGGCATTTGCTTTCAGAGTGTGGAAATGAGGTAGAAAAGGAAGATACTTAGGCACAAAGCATGGAGATTTCTACTAATGAGCCCCTAAATATGCTTTCTCATGGTTCTTACAAAAGTGAACTTTCAAAGACAGAAAGTGACCTAGTATTTATTGTCCCTGGGTGTGTTTTGAAGACAACATGTGGATGTCAATAAACTTGAGACACCATGATGCATTGAGCATTTAGCATCTCATTCCTAATGTGATGGCTAGAGTCACACTGCACACAACAGAGATGGAGGAAACTGTGGCCTTGATAAACGCCATTTTAAATTTGTTTCCCCCCCACTTCTATTCTGCTGCTCTTTTTAGAAGCAGNGTTCAATCTCAACACTCCCATGTGCTTCCCTGCCTACACTCTTGTTCATAGAGAACCTTGTGTTCAAAAGCATCCTTATTCTTCCAGCAAGCTTGACTTCATGCCCATTCCTTAATGATTAGCACAAGTGTTTGTTCTCCACAGTGAATCAGGTTTTTCTGCTTCTTTCTGTTGCCTTATTCTTGCTACACTCAGCAGAATAAGTAATGTGATACTGAAGAGATAAGATAATCAATCACTCTCTAGAGCACTCATTGGAATGGATAATTTCACTTTTAACTAATAACATCTTTTATTTCATCTAACATTCACGCTAGAATGGAATTGCACCTTTTACTATGCATGGTATTACCTGATATTTACAATATGGAGTATGATTTTCACAGCCGACATTTATTTTATGTGGCTGTGTAATGCTCTTGTATCTTCTCAGGGCTTATCTCATTTAATCTTCATAACCCTACATGTTACATGTGATTATAATTCCCATTCCATAAATGAAAAGTTGTGATACAGGGAGCTTACATAACTGGAGTCATATACTATACAAAGCTGAAGTCAGACTCCAAACCCAGCAGGCTAGTGCTCAAAGTCTGCTGTGTCCTAGTTTAATCAGAATTACTCTGAGCTCCAACATTCAAATTGCACAGAGCCCTAAAGTAATTACTATAAGTATCACTTCTTATCCAGCGAAATTCAGGTGTAGAGAATAGTGGACAATAGAGACTAAACTGCCAGCACTAAGAAAATGTGTCATCTAGAACAGAATCTGCAGATGAACCAGCTGCCTCCCCAGTCTTTCTGTGAGCTTTACAAATTGAATGACAATCTATGAATTCATTATAATCTCAGTCATTAACTGCATACATAAATGCAGAAAGGGAACCAAAAATTTTGTATGAATGAATTTTAAATCATTACATCTATCAAAGAGATAGGACATAATATTCCATTTCATTGTGTAGTGTGAACTCCACATTATGGCTTATTTACTAATAGAGAGGTATAAAAAAGAGGCAGAAAAGAGTGAACTTGAAAGTACAAAACCCTGAAACACACCATCTCATCTAAGCACTCAAGTTGCTTGTCATGTTGAAAGGATGAAACTTTCATACACTGTCATTGAAACAACACTANAGATCTTCCTACCCAAACTCAGTCATATAACCATGTTAATAATACCAACCTTTGACTCAGAAACATTCAGTAGACTGCCTGATCAGTATTCAATAAAACTACCCAAATCACCCCAAACTAGGAAAGCCTAAGAAACTAGCACTGAAACAAGGGGNTTAAGAAGACAAGATTTAAATAGATTGTGGGTTCCTGGAATAGAAAAGGGATCCTGAAAAACATAATTAAATATAAGTAAAACACAGACTTTATTCAATAATAAAATATCAATATAAGTTCATTTACTGAGAGGAGTTACCACATTCTTCATTTACAGAAAGTAGTTATGGAATGCATGATAACACTATATGATCTTTACAACTTAAAAATAAAACTATTCTTAAAAAGCTTTGTTTTTAAATAAGTGAATAAGAAAATATGTCTGATTTTTAAATTCAGAAGCAATTCTGCTATGTACAGAAAACATTAAAAAAAACAAGTTAAAAGAAAATAGTGTTGAAGTTATTCAACAAGGAGAGGATTCAGTCAATGACAAAAGCACTAGGATTTTGGGCCAATGATGGAGGTCATGGCAGAGCAGACATAACGAGGACTTGGCAAGCATATGCTCCTAATTGAAATGTCAGCTCTGTTGAGTAGGATCTATGTACCAAGGCTCAGAACAGCGAAAAATAGAAGCAAGGTGGCATCCTACTCCTGAAATATTAATAGTGGCAATGAACTTCAGCTTGACAATGAAATGGGTAGTANTGCATTTAGAAAATGAGGAAGCATGAAGAAAGTTCAGTAAAGCCCTACTATAGACAATAGTAGATGCATGATTACCTGTGAGGGAATACTTAACATCTGAATCACAAACTATGCNACCAAAACATAAGCATTAATAAGATCATAAGCACTTCTGTTGATTAGACAATGATTCAGAAGTACAAAAAGGCGAAAGATGTTTTTAACTAAAATTTTAGTGATAACATTGTTAATCTTCATAGACAGGCTTTGAATAATGAATGAAATGCTCAAATTCATAAAGTGATGAATGAGAAGAAAATTTGAAAGTTTGTATGGTCTCCTTTCTCTTTATGACTTCCACTCCCCACACTTTGCAACATTAATTAATATTCCTTATAGAAGAGATGTTGAAGGAGGCAAGGTAGTCTGCTGGAGCAGAATTGACTCAACCATTGCTTAAGCAGCAAATAAAGCTTATGTTTTCCTCTTTGCATTTAAATATGTATCTTTAAGTTTGGAGAGTTTGGGTCTAGATGTAGGAGTTACTGATACATGTAAAAGTAGAAAATATGGAAATGATATTTCTGGACTTCTAGATATCAAAACTCAAAGGCTCAAAATGTTGAAATAAAGGTTGCCAGGTGAGAAACCAGCTCACCAGATAGTTGGATATGCTTCAACATCAAGCTTGTAAGTTGTAGTAGATTGATATCTAGGGACAGGAAATAGATGTGATAGGTAAAAGACAGATGGACTCTGCTTTCAATGTATTTATTTACCTTTTTTTTAAAAAAAAAAACTTTTTTTTTCATTTTACGTACCAATCCCAGTTCCCCCTCCCTCCCTTGTCTGCCCTCCCCGATCCATGGGTGACAGTTATGTGGCTACATCTGTTTTCAATTTTTAGAGAGAAGGAATGCTAAGAAAAGTGACCAAGGAGTCATGCAAGACATTCACAGTCACTGGGAAGAAGCAATGAGTNTAACAATGTGTTATATCCTACATGTTTCTATAAAGCATTCCAAACAGTTCTTAGCACATCTAAAGAGCCTGAGTTAAGACTGTGTCTCAGAAAAAGCCTGACTAGAAGGGAGATCTTCTAAGCTGATTCATTGTGAGAAAAGTGTGGCAGTAAAAAGTAAAGGATTTGCCTGGTGAAAAATATGTTCACAAAATTAACAGAAATACTTGCTGATCATAATAGAAATATTATTTTCTTTACTTTCTTTACTGTTTTTGGAAGCAGAGCTTGCTTCACATACAGGCTGGCCTGGAAGTCATGGTCTTTCTGCCTAAGGCCCTTGAGTTCTGAGATGTGTGCCAACACACCCAGTTTAAATCACTGCTCATTCACTTTTTAAACCTTTTTAAAAAGTTGAAAATAGATTTCTCTCAAACAATGCATTCTGACTATGGTTTTCCTTCCCTGAACTCCTGGATCCTTCCCACTTCCGCACCCATCCAAATCCACACATTTTCTTTTCTCTTCCTCATTTGAATACAGACAGGCAACTAAATAATATAATATAATATAATATAATATAATATAATATAATAATAATAATAATAATAATAATAATAAAAAAATATGATGAAATAAAAGCAACCAATGATAGGACAAAACAAATGAAGAAACAAGAAAAAAGAGCCAAAGAAAAATCGCGGGAAACACATTCAGATNCTGAGACACACACATTTGCACACCAGAAAACCCATAAAAAATGGAAACCATAATATGTAAGCAAAAGATTGTTCATTCTACTCAGAGACCAAGAAAAGCATCTATCAGGTTCAGTGCAGCTATGCAAATGTAACACTACAGCTACAATATTTTCTATATTGAGAGTACAATAAATAGCCAAGACAAAATTATTGTCTTCATTTATCTCAGTAATTAAGATAGAGGAGGGGAGAGGGGAAGCTACAGTCATGTTGTAAAATAAATGAAAAAATTAATTAATAATTAAAAAAGTTAATATAGCATTTTGCTACAATTAATATAGTGCTTTGACTTGTAATCTGAAGATAATTATCTTAATCTTTCAAAATATGTAGATAGATAGAGACTATCTGTAAATCAATGAGGAGTAGGCTAGGCAGAGAAAATGCAGCTCACGCCTGTTCTGTTGTTTTCCTCTTCTAGATCAGATTAACTTGATAATATGGAATTAATATCATAAAGACACAGGGACTGATGTGATGTCAAGGGATACACTGTAAGAGTTTTAGGTGTTATAGCTACCTTGAATGAATCCAAGTGACTTTGCTCAGGTAACATGTTGAGAATGGGGGATGAGATCAGTGATCTGCTACCCAATATGAGCTTTTGTTCACTATTTAGTTTTTCAAAGAGGCTGATACTGTGCTAATTTCTGAGAATCCAAGGATGCTTGAGGAAGGAAGCCCACCTCCGTGCTGTGAGTGAACACTCTGGGAAGGAATCTAAAAAAGGAAGGCACTAATGATTATATAAGGAAAGTGACTATATCATNCTGGAGACTCTAGAACAGTATAGAAAAATTAACTGGAAGGATGCAGTGCATGTTAGTTAAAGAGACATCAGTTCTCATATAAACAAGCTCAGTGAGTTGCTTCCTAGGAAACAATATTATGAAAAGACAAATAAAAATGCATGCAAAGACACACAATGGCCACATNTAATATGACATATGACATGCAAAGACACACAATGGCCACATGTAATATGACATNTGACAAATACCCAGCTGTTTATGTAATGTGANATGAAGTATAGCCATCATGTGGAATTGTCAAATCAGTTAACAGGACAGGAGTTGGAGGAATAATTCCAGATCTAAGCCTCACTGTTTGGTCATATTGGGGAACTTATCAAATTTACTACTTTCAGTTTTTTTATTTATAAAATAAGGCTAATAACAGAGACTCTTTCATAGAGTTCTTAGGTTATATAAATGCTTCATAAATGTTAGCTGTTACGATATTTCACAACAAATAAAAATGGACTCAAGGTAAAGACCTGTGGGTGACATGAGACAGAAAGCACTGACTGCAAAACCTTGCTTTGATGTTTTTTTTTCATGTTTTAATTGATTAGCTGGAACAGTGGTTTAAATCTGATTAGATGAAATTCAAATCTGAACATGAAATAGAAGAAAGTCCTGAATCAGTACAAAAAATTAGTAAAAATCCAGTGTTAGCAGGAATATTCATGAAAAAAATAAATAACAATTCTTTTGGTTGGCATTTCACACATTATTAGTCATCAGGAATGCAGAAATAATGCAGCTTAGAAGACATACATAAAGGTACATCCTACATACAATGATAGAGACAATAGTTTTCCTTTTTCTNCTTTGCTCAGAAAATATTCTCACTGTAAAACACTAATGGGCATTTATGAGATAAACAGACAAGATCACTGTCTGTCTAGCAAAAGCATTCTTATCATTTGATCGATGAATAAAGCTTATAAATTAGAAGAAGCTCAGAGGTTTATAGTTTTTACACTTAAATATCTCAAGTAGGAACCATGAAGAAGGGGAATCAGGTAAGTTTGAGTAGAATCTAAGGGTAAATTTATGATGAATGAATGGAAGACAAAAAAGTGAATTCAGACTTGTTCTCAGTAAAATCTAAGTCAGAGGACAATGAGTGAATGAATGGTTGAGGTTTTTAAGTGTTTTCCCACTTACAAATTTTAGCTGGGCTAAAATATCTCAGAAGAAACCTAGCTGGAATGGGTTGGTCTGTAAGAACATTAAATTTTTTCCTAAATCATCTTTCTCTTCTCTTCTCCTTCATTCTCCTTCTTCTGATTTATTTTATTCATTTATTTATTATTAATTACTTTTAAAAATATATTCTGATAATAGTTTACTGTCACATAACATCTCACAGACCCTTCCCACTTCCCCACCCACCCACCTTCAGGACTTTTCTCTCTCTTTAGAAGAAAAGAGGCATACACACATGTACGCACACACACACACACACACACAAATGAACAAGCAAACCAACCAAACAAACAAACAAAAACCCCAGACAAGCAGACGTTAAAAGCAAACAAAATAAAAACAGGAGAGACAAACATACAATCCATTTTTTGTAAAATCTTGAAAAATATAGGGACTAGAAAGATGGCTAAAGCAGTTGGGTGCTTGCTATAGAGTCATGAAGAACAGAGTCTGGATCCCAGCACTCATGTAAGAAGCTGGATATTTTAAGGTATGTATGGGGGGCAGAGACAAGAGGATTGCTGAAGCCTACTGGCTTCTAACCTACCTGATGTCTAGGGAGAAGCCCTGCTTCAGGTGGAGGGAGCAGGGGACTAGAGGAGGGTAATCAATAGCCCCTTCCAGCCTCTGTAACTGTGCAAGCATGTACACTATGCACATACATGCACAGATACTGTACATACAAGCATAAGTAATAAATATTTAAAAAAAATAACTCACAATTAGTATGGTTTAATAAAGAAAAATATCAAGCTATGACAGAAAACTAACACTTTTGAATGTGGNCTGTCATCTTGTCCAAGAAAATGTGCACTAATATTCACCTGAAAGTGAACCGATGGGGTTCAAACAATCATCCACACTTCAACTTTCCCACAGTCTTGTGCTGCAGTTACTTGCCAAAGGAAGCATGTTTTAATATAGTTTGCTATTTATTACTGTGCTGAAGAATTAATCCAAAGCACACTAGAGTCAGTACATGTTTACCAAGTCGCTGGCTGCAGATATATTAGAATAGAGTAATTAGTGTTTGTTTGTTTTTTCTTTTGTAATGCCAGAAGAGCTATATGCTGGAAGAAAATTGGCTGCAAGATCTATTTATTTCTCCTTTACACCATTTATCTTCAGGTAGAAACATAACTGACTAGAGTGATGTCTGGGGGCTATGGGTGGTGCACACAGGAAGCAGAGAAACTCAAGTTATTATTTTGTTGTATTTTTTAATAAAAGTTTTGGTTTGGTAATTTAGCTTAGGAGATTCTGACTTTTTAAAAATCCATTATCATTTGGTAATAGCAAGCTAAACCGTAGCATCTGGCTTGATTCATTTAACTTCAATGGAAAAGAACAAGTTATTCTTTTAAAAGTATGTTATTGACTATGCTATTTCTGGTACTTTTAGAAATCATTTACTTGTCTTTAAACCAACGTGTTACAGTTATTCATCAACAATTCTTCATGTCCCACAGTCATTGTAATAGCCGCAGCCGATGTGTGTTGGCTGGTCAATATTTGCTATGATGTGGTATCTATGGCTCATTAGAGCCTTTGCTTCTATAGCTGTGCATACCTTCAGTGAATGCCTGATTAATGTTCGATCAAATTTCTCTGAATTATTTTCCAAGAACTTTACAAACCTACACCTAATTCAAAGGAGAAGTAGAACATAAAAATAGTCCCTAGATACCAACGCCNTGGGATCCCCTATGCAATCTTCCACCTTAGCTAGAGANTTTTATTTATGTTGCTTATGTGGAGCCCAGAGATTTGCTTGTGTCAACCATTATAACATAAATGCACAGAATTATGGTCACGATAGTCTATCTATTTATGGTAGTTTTTACTGTATCAACCGCGTTACTAATGGCTGCAATAGGCTGGGATGGGAAGTTCTAGAAACAGAAAGATCAAGATCATATAAAATATCTTTTTATTTTGCAACAATCATGTCTGAATTTCACAATTTTGGGGGGGGCAGGCAGGCTAAACCATGAATATTGACTGCATGATATAATGACATTCACAGCACAGTGAAGATCTTGCTTGAGTTAAGACTGGTTTTGGCTTTCAAATCGATCCTTAGTTTCATTGAATATTTTCTCCTCAGGGGACAACCTAATAATAAGCACTTTCTAAATATATATGCTTTTCTCATTTCTTAAAAAGTGTAGGTATGAACTTTCTTTAAGCAAATTCCATGTATGAAGGCAGTTAATAGTTATGCCGTTCATGTTTATTCATTGCACAAANGGGTTTTAGTTACAAAATTATAAATCTCTGAGCTGCATTAAATATTGAGCCTGCCCTCCTCATCACACATCAAAAACAACAATTANATCTTTCAAACCTTCATGANAAATCTATTGTACAGAGCAACATATACATGTATTATCTTACTGTGAACTTTAGTGAAATGCATTATTCATTTGGTGATTGACACAAGTCTGGCTGGGAGCCATCAGATTGCAAAGCAGGAATTTCTGATTCTTCCATCTTAGTTTAAAAAGCTTTATCTGTTTCCATAAGAATATTTGTAATTACTTATTTTCAGTAGTAGTAATAATATTTATGTATTATGTTTAAAGCACTGAAGAAAATTTAAAAAAGTTTACCTTCTCAGTTGGATAGGCATAATTTTTACAGATAACAAAATACATTCATTAACTCAACAAATATTCACTAAAGTTATATAATGGGCCTGATAATGCTAAAAACAGTCAAAATTTAAAATTGTGGAATATAAAAGGTTTGTAGTGATTATTTCTATGACTTATGTTACAACTTTAGGGGCTGCATTGTGTTGCTGCTGTGTAGTGGTATTTGCTCCGCCCATGATCTTGGGCTATAGGGCCTGAAGGAGATGTTTCCTACTATTGTTTGTGACCTCTTAGAAGGAATGGGAGAGGGGTCACATGGTCCCTTCTTCTATTTATTTATTTTTTATCCTGGCATGATCAGACTCCAGACGACCTGAGAATTGAACCTGGTTCCTCTGGAACATCAGTCAATGCTCTTAACCTCTGAACCACCTCTCTCTCTCTCTCTCTCTCTCTCTCTCTCTCTCTCTCTCTCTCCCTCTCTCTGTCTCTTTTAAATTATAAATGCTCAGCCTATAGCTCAGGTTTATTACTAACTAGATCTTACTATTTAAATTAACCCATTTCTATTAATCTACGTGCTGCCTCAAGACTTGTGGCTTTTTACCTCTACTGCAGGTCCTGCTTCCTTTCCATCTGGCTGACAACTCCTCTGACTCCGCCCTTCTTNTTCCCAATAGTCATTCTGCCCCAGAAATTCTACCTAGCTATCAGCCAATCATCTTTTTATTAACAATGAGAGCAACACATTTTCATAGTGTACAGAAGGATTATTCCACACCATTTTTCAAGAGGTCATGTTCAAGGCAGGAAGCACTGCCTCTTTCTGGCTCCATAGCCCAAGGTCATGGGCAGAGCAAATACTACTACATTTTTTTAATCAATAGTGTTTATTACTTTTTGAAGGGAAAAATACCAATGATAACAAATTCTTTAAGAGTTGTAAAAACAAGTACTTCTAATGCCTCAATTTACAAGCAGCCCCTTCTTTTACTTCCTATTGAATTCATTATCACATTTTTATGTATTTGGTTTTGCTTTCTAAATGACACATTATGCACAAATTTAGTGTTCTGGTTTTTTATAGAATTTTTAATCATGAGCTTTTATGATTTGTTGATATAAACACTTTATGACTATCTAAATAATCAAACTCTTCTATCATGAGCCACATTTCAAAATATTATTTACAACTGAACAGTTATTAAAAATAAAACTAGAAATTCTTTTGGAATAAAATAAAGCTTTTGTTAGTATAAATGCTATTTGCTTTTAGCATTAATAATTTAGTTATTTATTAAAGTATTTATTGGGGATATATTTTTCTAGTATATGTAATGATGCATTTAGCATATATACAAAGAAGCATGGGCCAAATGGTGGAAAAAAAATTACTATTATTGAGACAGAATAAGAATAAGAAATAGCTAACATAAATAGTGATGTATTTTGTCACAGTTTCCAGTAGTACTGACAGTTCCTCTACACATATTGCCTAACTGCTCTGTATATATATTATTATATATTACATAAACAATATAACTAATTTAAATATTATATGTACATATGCATCACTATTTTTACAGATAAATGATATGTTAATTAGCACTCTGCAATTGCTAAAAGTATAGAATTTTTTTCTACCTTTTATGTTTGAAAAAGAGTATGTGCATATTGCCTCTTTCACGTTTTAGACTATTATCCATGTTCTAGAAACATGGAGACAAAGACCAAGGTTCATGCCGCCCAAGTGACAGTGTTTTCTATTATCCAAATATACAGATCCGATGGCAGTGAGGAAGAGAATCCAGCTCTACTGGTTTCTGGTTTAGTTTCATTTATCCCAACATTTTTT